>PVJL010004695.1:0-123954 GCA_004026885.1 Lyroderma lyra | reverse complement strand
CGTGCTGAGACGTGTGTGGGACAGAACGGTCACGCCACTGTGCCAGGGGGCGAGCCAGGAGTCTCCCCGCTGAAGGGACGTCACAGACAAGCAAGGGGAGGCCGTGCACACGACCCACATGGTGACGGGTCAGAGCCGGAGACCTCCGTGTGAACTCGGGGGGCTGCGTCTGTAAGTGCCTGCTGGGGAGCGTGCCGTGGGCAGAGCACACCCCCGTCTCCTGCCTCTGCCGCCTGCGAGGGCCTCAAGGCAGCGACACGGGAGCGGCAGGAAACCCCCAGGACCCAGAGCACCCTCCCGTCAGAGCAACCAGGGCTCCTGCAGGACGGCTGGTTCCGGGGCTGGGGCAGGGAGCATAGAGGGTGAGCCGGGAGCAGCTTGAGTGCTGGAAAGTCGGGGGGCGCTAAGAGAGAAAAGCATCTAGGGAATCTGTGTACCTTCTGCCCAGTTTTCCTGTAAACCGAAAACTGCTCTACAAAATAGCCTGTTCATCGCTTTAGGAAGGAAAGGTACTATTTGAAGTAGGTAGTTTAGCAAAGACCTGCATGTAGTGAGGGAGCAAGCCGAGTGGGTGTAAGAGGGGCAGAACACCCCTGGCTGGGGCCAGGTGATGTCTGAGGAGGTGGGGTGTCCTCATTGGGGAGCGAGGGCCAGCATCAGAAACGACATGTGCTTCTGACGTGCCTGGTGGTCAGCCTCCAGCATTCTAAGTCAGATCATATTTAGGAGGCAAGTGTGACACTTAGCTGGCGAGCTGCTTCTAGCAGAAAGCCCTTAGGCAGCCCCATAAAATAGTCCAAACACTAGGTGTCACATATGCCCATCAGAAGTAAGCATTGCACTGTTTTGTAATGATGAGCACTGTCAGTGTGTCTTTACAGTTGGAAGCACAGAGCTAGATTGTTGGGGTCCAATCCTAGATCTGCCAGAAGTTATTTATCATATTTTTCTGTGTATAAGAGGATACTTTCATCTAAAATTGTTAGACCAAAAGTTGGGGGTCGTCTTATACATGGAAAAATACAGTACTCTTTGTTCTCTAGTTTCCATACACACAATATCCGTTCCTGACCTGTGTATCCCTTCAGACATATCTGAGATGCTTTGTCCTCCCCCACGTTATTTAAAATCTAGGTTTCTCTGCAGTTTAACATAAAACTGATTATCTTTCACAGCACAGGCATAATTTGGAGTTATTAAGAATAAGCATTAGTACGGTGCTAAAGGTGCTGTATATAAGTTAGAGTTTTCTGAAAAACAG
Organism: Lyroderma lyra; assembly: GCA_004026885.1. Classification (NCBI taxonomy): domain Eukaryota; kingdom Metazoa; phylum Chordata; class Mammalia; order Chiroptera; family Megadermatidae; genus Lyroderma; species Lyroderma lyra. The sequence goes on along the minus strand of PVJL010004695.1, from coordinate 122,693 downwards.
TTTCTGGGTGGGAGAAGAAAAATTAAACCAAAGCACAAATGTTTTATTTCAAACCAATATTTTAATGTTTTCCTTATTTTTTAGTTTTTACTTAACTTCTGTTGAATGCTAATAAAAAATACACAAAGTACTTTTGACTTTTATACAGAGCTTTCTTGTTTCTGTGTGTTTTGTTTAATGCTCTATTTAGTTAAACCAGGTGTGTGCTTCAGAGTTATTCAGTCTGTGCTTATCTGAGGAGACAGTGGTGTAGAATTTATAATATCCAGGCTCTTCCCGCCAAGGTCTTACAAAGGGACATCTTGAAAATACTCCTTAGTGTTTAGGTGACAATATTATATAACCTAACAATTGACATACTGTTAAAAGCTTATAATAACTGTGATAATAAAAAATGTGTTACAGATTTTATATAAATAGTCACTGTGCATGTCACACAGGTTTTATAATTGGGTAATAATAATAATTAAAAAAGAAAAGCATGTGCTCTAGATTAAAACCCAGCTCTTAAGAGTAACATCTGTTGAGTTGGTAATAAACACTTACTGAAGGCTTTATCATAAAGGGTTAGTTTTAAACATGAAGACAGTAAGGCTCTAGACATGAGAATTTGAAGAAGATTATATCAAAACATACTTCAGCTTTATTAGGAATATTACCATTCTACCCGAGTTATTAAAGAAAGAATAAGGAATGTATGTATTTGTCATATCACTGTCCTTGTCAATTTTGTTTTTCCAACAGCAAATGAAGAGCACAGATATTGCTAGTTAAGCATTGTTTGTAGTATAGTTCTCTTTAAAATGTACTTGGTAGCAAAGTGTTAAATACTGAATGTCCTTTCTTGTTACTGAGAAAAAAGTTCAAGCATGAGATTTATGCAAAATCATTTGTATACACAATAAAACTGCAATAGATGCTTATCTTAATCCTGATGTATCAATCATTTTGCAAAATTCTGTTGAAATTTTTTGTCCTAAAGTAATTCTCTGGACTTAACACATGGTAATAGATTTTTGTTTCTGTACATAATACCCCCATTATTAATAGAGTTCAAGTATTCCAAATGTTTGAATTTTATATTAAATTGATATTTTTAGTTACTAATTATTACTTTCTGAAATTCCCAAGCTGAACACTCATTCTACTCAGAACACAACGAAATGCTGCAGGTTGTACTTCCCAGTACTTCACTGGATTGTTGAATAAACTTATTGCACTGTATAAAGATTTCTTCATCTTTGGCACGGTTGGGCAGAAGTCATTCACTCCCACTTTTGCAATTGAGTTAAAATGAAGGAAGATTATCTGTTGTAGTAGGAAAAAGAATGGATTAAAAATACACAGTAAATATAGAAAGAAGATATTCTGTTCTGGTTAGCATTTGTTCACGGGTTTTACACTGATTTGAATGTATTTCACTTAAAATACGAGGGCTTTCCAGAAAAAATCCAGCCATCCGTGCCTCCATTTGTCATGTTACATGGCTGGGCACTTTCCGGACAGCCTCCTACGTGTACTCATTTATGCCTGCCGCAGTCTGACTGTGACAGCTCTGGTTCAGGCATCGCACACAGAAGTGCTATGTGCATGAAGTCTGGCGTAGGGTTCGTGCTGAGCCCTGGAGCACACACTGCCCCCCAACCCCCGTCTCTCTGTGTGTGGGTGTGCGTGTGGTCACCTCAGTGCCACATGTATAGTGATGTGTTTTAGAAGTGATCAGAAATGAACATAAGAATGAAACTTAAGGCTTCAAGAATCAGGCTTGCAATGTACATGTGAAGAATTGCGAGTTTGTATTTTCTGGGATCCAGAGAGGTGTAGGGCTGCTTTTTCTGTTAAGTTGCTTTATAGAAAAATTGTCTATTGAAATTAAATACATATCTGCAGCACAGCATCAATAATCGAATCTTTATTTGCACCAACAGACAACACACAGTATTATAGGCTGTGTGTATATGTCTTTAAGTTAAATTGTTACTCAGAATGGACAACATAGAAACTTCCCTTCTTTCCCTTTGACATCCCTTTAAATTCCTCCTTTGGTCTTTTTTGGCAACTGAGATTTCCGCCAAGTAAAAGTCTACTTAACTGACAGCATTTTGGCATATAAAAATGTAGTTGCCTTTTGCTGCCAAAGCTCAGATATTGGTTCTGGCTGTTGTTACTTCTAGATTCTGCCTTTATGTCTTGGTGAGATTGGCTTGAGCCAGTCGGGAGATCTCTAGGCATTACTGAAGCCTGTAGGTGTGCTGTGGGAGCCCCCACTGCACTCTGTCATGGGATTTTGTGACAGATGCTTCCTATGGCGCCTGTGCCTTTCCCAGCAACTGTGTGTGTCTGTGCAAGGTGTAGTTGACCCCAGCGCGGACCTCATGGGGCTTTAGAGACAGTGCTGGATAGTGTCTTCTTGCTTTGTGGACGTGCGTTGAGTTGTACCCTTACAACGTGTGTTCTTCTCTGTTTGTATTATAATTCTCTTCATTTAAGAATAAGAGCTAGTGAGTGTGTGGGCAGGCGAGAGGTCACCCGGAAGCTGGGATCAGAGTTGTGGAGTAAAGTACCCAAGGTTGGGGTAAGAAAGACTCAGGTCCTGCTTGTCGGTTAACAATAGACATTTAAACATAGCACTTGAAAAAGTCAAAGCAAAAGCTGTAACCTTGAGATGAACCTGCATGTGGCACATCCATGTCGACGACTTCTGTCTCAATGGAGTGCAGTGAACAAAACTCATTTAAAGGTAAGTAGGAAAGAAATCTAGAAGAAGCAAGAGGCTCCAAGCCTAGCCTTGCTCTCAATGTATTTATGTTCCTCGGAAGGGGGAGACTATTGTAGAACAAGGAAAACTCCAGATGGGCTAAGATGGGATGGGATGGAGTGAGGGTTCTTAATTTGTGGTCCACAGATGAGAATCAGGAAGACTTGTGAAACTCCTCGGATTCTGTGCAAAATACTGTCATCATTTTTGTTCTCAGGAAGCTAAAGCTTTATCAGACTCGCCAAGTAGTCCGTGTCCCCTCTCTGGCAGTCAGGGGTTGCCACATTAGAAGGAAATAATTGCTAATAATGAACAACAAGTGTGAACCCACTGACTTTTGATTTTATATCCTGGCCTGAATTTTTAAAGAAGCACACACACTTTTCATCTAGCACCACATTGGTACTGAAAGTACCTGGGACTCATCCACATGGACTGCCTTTGGGAAATGTTTCCAGAAAGGATGTGATTCCACTTGTTTCCTTCCGACTGGTCCTGCCTTTACACAGCCCTGGTGCCACCCCGGAAACGTGCATTTGGGTGGGAAATGGCAGTGCCTCCACCACAAAGGCCTCAGCAGTTTCAGTAGGAGGAAGGGAAGCATGGAAATGGGAGCCTGAGTATTTCCGGCACCCATTTCCATATAGAAACCATCCTCTCCACCGTGCTCCTGCTGCATACAGTACCTCGGGCGACCTGCAGGGTCACTGTGTGTGACTCACCCTTGCTACTTGCTTAGTCCTTGCTACAGGTGCTGATAGGTTTCAGAAAGACAAAGAAAAGTACTGATGTCTACAAGACACAAGTAGGATGTTTTACCTGGAGGTATTTCAACTCCTGTAATCCTGGAGGAACTCTTTTTAGTTTATTGTTCTCCAGGTGTATTTCTCTTATGCGTGGTATGTTAGCAAGACTTCCATTTTCGATATCTGTAATTCTGTTGTTTCCTAGGCCCAACCTGAAAGTGATAATAAAATTCAGCTCTTAAGCCAATGGTGTGATTGGTTAGCTGAAAATACCACAACCGAGTTAGAAATATAAACCAGTCTGGGGGAGTTCCCTGGTGGTGTAGTGGCTAAGGCTTCGGTGCTGTCAACGCTGCAGCCTGGGTTTGATTCCCAGCCAGGGAACCACCACATAAAAAAAGAAGAAGAAAAAAAAAAGAAATATAAACCTGTCTTATTTAGTGTATGTACTCATACATTTTCAGAGGAAGGTGTTTCATGGCTTTCTTTAGTAACCTATTTCAGTATGCAGCAGCTCTCTCCTTCACTGTCAGAAAAATCCTTTAACCTAGATTCAATAAAAGGGGCATTTGAGAAGTGTCGTCTTCCCATTCCCAGGGCGTCCTCTTCCATTATTGAGACAGTAATAGCTGCTTCTCCCAGATTTATCTTCACTCTCTCCAGCAGCAACAGGGACTCTTGAAGAGGTCCCTTATGCACATTCCCCAGAAGCTGCATTAATATCTTCATCATATGGGCTATCAGTTCTAAATTAGGGTTTTTGGGAACTTTACCTTTGCAGATCTTTGTATCGTTTAAAATCCTCAAGTTCCACAGTTGAAATTTTATTAAAATCTAAATGAAGCTCTAATAAAGTTGATGGTAGTTCTAATGATAAGAAAAGAAATATGTATGTTAGATCAAGTAAGATCAAGCTCCATTGATTATTTACTTATTAAGTTTCACATTATCAATATAGGCAGTTTTTAGGGATCTGCTTTTTAAGAACGTTTTATTATGGAAAATTTCAAACACAAAAATAGAAGCTAGTATTATGACCACTATACCTTGCCCAGCTTAAGTAATGATTTTCATTTTTCCAATCTTGTTTCATCTCCTCCATTAGTTATTGACTGTTGATGTAGTTATTGATTGGTTTTAATTTATTCACTTAATTTTTGCTGGAGTATTTAAAATTAAATTTTATACATAATGTCATTTCACCTCTAAAGCTTTCACTGAATATCTCTAACTCGTAGTTGTCTTTTATTTACATAACCCTCGTGTCAGTATCACACCTAACAAAATTATTAATAGCAACAATTCTTCACTGTCATCTAATACTGATTTCCCTAATCTCAAATGTATTGTTTTACAGTTGATTTGTTCAAGTCAGGAACCTAATAAAGTTTATATAATACATTTGGTTCTTATCTCTCTCAGCTGTGTTCTGCTACATTCCCCCTGCTTTTTCTCCCTCCTGTATTGACTTGTTACAGCTGTTGGGTTGTTTCATGTGTGCACTGGTGGCTGGGACTGATGGCTCCACAAGACAGTTCATCAGTGTCCTCTTGTGGTTCGTATGACCTAGTAGAGGGGTCTGGAGACCAGCTTAGACTCAGAACCTCACGCTTTCACCCGATGGTCTTAGCATTCATTGATTACTGCTACCTATGTCTGTTACTTCACGGAGACTGGAAACATGGCGAGCTTCCTGATTTTGTCACTCTGCCTGCATTTATTAGGTAGAAGAATCTCAGAAAGGCAGTTCTGTCCAGGTAATCCTCAGACTGGGAGTCTAAAGTAATGTGTTAGTAATGTGTCTGCTAGTCCAGCAGCAGACTTCGGAAGCATTTTTCTTAGAGGTGCCTGCTTCAGATCACGTGACAGAGTGTGGTTCTCGTTCTGGTGACTAGTTAATGTCATAAGAGGACGTTTACCATGTCCTCAGCATTGTCCTTAGACCTCCCTGGGCATTGACTCGTTAATCTGCACAGTCCCTGTGTGAAGAAACTGTCCAGAGCACCTTCCCCAAGTTCATGGCCATCCTTGCCAGATCCAGTGTCTGTCCCAGTGGGGTCTCACAGGCCCACCACATCAGACTGCTGCTGCACAGCGGGAACCAGGGCTTCTGGGCCTGTGCCCCCTCCTCAGTGTTCTTTACAGAATTCTCACCTCTAACGAGCACAGAGGAGGAAATAGCAGGAAAGAGGAGGACAGTGAAAAGGTCATTTCTCCTCAATGTCCTCACTGCAGAAAAACACATTCTGGTTGCACTACGTGTGGCTCTCTGTGCGCCTGAGAAAACACTGACTTTGATACTACCCCAACCAGAGTGACGGGTCACACGGGCTCTGAGTGCAGTTCACAGCATTACATGCAGTGGTCCTTTAAGGATGACCATTTTTACAAAATGCTTCAAAGTAAATACAGACCTTTAGGAATTGAGGTCAGTTTTGCTTCTGCAATTCTGATGTGGAACACTGTCACCCCTTCGAATGCCCCTGGCTCGATGCCGTTGCTGTCCAGGGGGTTTGCACTCATTTCTGGGGGGGAAACGACGTAAGTTAGCACACACCTGCTGTGGAAGACGCACACTCACAGTGCGGAGACTCAGCTCCCAAGAATACTCGGGGATGCAGGAGCATCGCTCGGACTCTTCCACCCAGTGTATTGGTTTCCACGTCTGTTTTCTCCCCTGTCAATCTCAGAAAAAGCCTGCTCTGTGTTAGGTGGGCTGGGATCTAGAACGGGCTCGCTATTTTGCTTTGGATTTCTAAGTCAATAACTTTCCTCTCTTTCGACCATGATCACAATCAAATGTTCATTATAGTAATTTTACATTAGAAAAAGAGATTATCTTTCATATAATTCAAAATGTTTACCTTTACCAGTGTGCATTTATTTGTCACCTAATCTTTTAAAATTATAAGAATTTGGGAAATAAAAATTATAGAAATTGTTAATTGATTAACAAATATAACTGAGGAAATGCCAGTAAGTGAGGTTGTTTGGTAAGTGGCAAATTCAACTTTGGTTGAATTTAAGTGAGTAAGCGAGTGAAAATATTGGTTAGGAATGTTGAATGGATATTGTAGGGGGAGATGGCACCGTTATTCCATGGGTGTTAGAAGTAAAATGGGGTGGAATTTAAAATATACAACAAAAAAAAATTCCTTAGCTCAGTAATCTTAAGCAGATAATGAACAGTTAGATGTACATTTTAAACAATATCTCAATTAATTTTGTACTTTATACTTTGTACAATACCTTAAAAAAATACTACCTTTAAATTAAATAAGAATAATAGATTTTACCAATTAGAGTTTAATCAGAAACCACACTATGTGTTTCAGAGGGGATTGTTGAGAGAAGGGGAGAGAGAGAGAGAGAGAGTGTGTGTGTGTGCGTGTGTTATGAAAGGCATCTTTCAGTGCTATAAATTTTGTTTAATACTTTGATTTATAAATGGCTTCTCTAGGTAAAGATTATTAGATTTGGAAATTTTATTTTAGACATTATCAGTCTTAAAAGTTGTTATGATGATAAAAATCTCTACCTTTGCATATTACTTACAGTTTTTAAATGTTCCATTTATTTACAAGAACTTACCCAGAACATGTAAAGCATTCATTCCTCTAAATGTGTCCTTTTGTATTTTCTTTACTTTATTATCATGAATTCTGAGTTCCACTAATGATTTGGGAAGATTAAGCGGTATTTCATTTAGTTGGTTGTGGGACAAATATAGCCTTCTCAACTTCTTCGTGGTTAGAAAGGCTTTTGGGTGAATCTTTGTTAGCTTGTTGTTGTTCAGAATCAAAGCCTAGATAAAGCATAAAAAGTTAGACCATATTGGAAGCAGATTTGATTTACCAACATTCTACAGTAATTGGTCACTCAGGAATCAGTGCCCATTATGCCACTGTGTATACATGATGAACCATGTAAATAATTCCTTAGCCCAGTCTAAGCTAAAAAAGCACTGAGTGCCGAGTTGGCATAGTGCGCAGAGCTTTCCGGTGACTCATGCCCTTGGTTCTCCTGTGAGGGGCTGACGTGTGCACGTGGTTGGACCCTCCTCCCCTTTCTGTCTCCCTTCATGAAAGCAATTGATGACATTATTTTTATTTTATCTCAAAATCTATATACTCTGCAAAATTAACTTCAGTGCACACCAAATACATTTTAGCATGATTTTATCTGCTTTTAAAATCTCACTTCTTTCATGTTTCCTAAGGTTTACCATTTTCCCAGAATATAGGCCTAAGGGAATAAACTCCTACAGCATGCCCTCAGACATCATTCAGAAGCTGGGGAGACGTGGTGGTCCTGAGGAATAACTCCACCCCTTCTCTGCTTCCTGCGTATTTCTCACTGTGCCCTTTGAGCACCTATCAGAGGACACACAACCCCACAGTAAGAGCTCGTATGGTGCGGCGCCGCGTTCTCCCCCGCCAAGCCCTCTGGGCCATGTTGTAGGCTCTGACTGCTACTGTCCTGGTCCGCTGGGTGTGGGAACCTCAGAACCAAAACGAGGCAAGTTCTTGGCAACTGGAACTTGTCAGTCACCCTGCTAATGATTTCCACTGCGAACTGGACCCAGCTTAGCTCTCGTTTTGCTACCAGATTTTTCAGAAAGAATTTTCTGTGTTTCCCAAGGCCGATGCCAGGTGGCTTAATGTTGCTCAGGTTTTTTATATCCCTCTCCACCGATGGGGTTGTCCTGTTCCTATAGGAAGCAGCTCTAGATTCCTTTTGTGAACTCGCCCTACAACAATCTTCCTGTGGTTTCCAGTCTGAGCTCATCTGCCCTTCTGGTGTCAGTCACGTTGCTGCCGCACAGAAACACAAGTGCTCTGGCTGTTCGGCTCCCTGTCGTGCGCACTCCTGTCACGGTAGGTGCTGTGCGTCTCCCTTCTCGTGCCCTCTTTTCAGATGTGTCACTGCTGTTAACATTTTGACTGGAGAAAAGTGAGCCCACAAGAAGAGCTGAAGCTGCCTTTTGTTACCAGCTGGTTACTACTCCTTTCCAAATGTATGATGGCAATTGAGAGTTTGTTCTTTTGGGGGAGTTTTACTGAAATATGAGGTTGGGGGTGGGGCAACTTTATTCTTGGGGTGAATCCTTACTCAACCCCATGAGGTAAATTTGGCAGAAATTATTTCTGCTAAATTCTTATTTTAATATGAAGTCCAAAGTGGTGGCTACAGAGTCTCAAAACAAGGCAGTGATATGTAAGGACAGAAGATGAGGAGAGGATAGCCTTTCAGAAGCAGGACAATAATTCTTTTTTTTTTTTCTTTTTTTTTTTTTAAAGTAGTGAAACAAAGAGATAGTTTATTGAGGGGAAAGTACATTCCAAAGACGTAGGAGCGGGCTCGAGCAAAGAGAGTGGCTCAGGAGCCTGGACAATAATTCTTCATGATGAATGTGGCTGTGATAATGGACTGAAAATGAAGTGTGAGTGAAAGTGTGTGGGGATAGTCTCACTCGTCCTCTAATGCTGGACTGCCCTTTCTATAAGAACCACCGTGCCAAATCAGCAGCTAAAATACAATATAGAAAATTTATCTAAAAACCATTTTGGTTTTCTTTAAAGACAGACACCTATAATGAATTCATTGTTTTGAAGTGCATCGTACAGCATGCCCGCGTTCATTTTGTGCACTGGCCAGTCCGGGAACACCCAGCTGGTGGCAGTAGCGGTTCCGCGTGCTCCTGCTGCGCCTCCCAGGTGTCCTCTCGTCCAGACCACCGCTCTGCAGCCCCTGTGGTGGCTGAGGAAGGTCGGGCGTGGAGAAGCAGGCTGCTTTCTCCGGGCTCCCTTCTGCCGGAGGGGCCGGGAGCCCGGGTCCTCCCCGCCATGGAGCACGCACCCCGCGCACGGTGCCGTCGGGGAGCAGCCGCAAGCACGCTGCGGAGGCCTGCGGTCGCTGCCGACCCCGCGAGCGTCTCTCTGCCCAGTGACCAACGCGAGTGCGCGGGCACCGCTCCCGGCATCACGGCATCACGGCATCCCGCCGTGGTGACGCGGCGCAGTAAACTTCAGCCTGTGACGATTGCAGTATTAAGTGGAGAGTTAATTGTTCTCATGGTTTCAGCTGAGTATAAGCAGTAGGAGCATTCATAGGCTCTGCTTCCAACTTCTGAGGGTAGGCTAATGACCTTGCTGTTCTCCAGAAGTTTCTGTGGTCTGAAGTGCTGGGTCCTCGATGGGATCCACGGGGCTGTTCCTGACTGCCTCAGTGGTTACGTGAGGCCTCTGTTATGAGCACGTGCTCTTCCAGGTGTCCCGTGTGGGTGTTTACCGGAAGAGCAGTGCAGCCTTCCCGGGTCTGAGCTGCCTGCATTGGACGTCTGAAGGGAAGGCAACAACCAAGGCCCCACGAGGCCCCACGAGCCCCCTGGCCGCCCAGGCAGGGGGCAGCATGGCCGTCTGTGCAGGGAGGCTGACTGGGACTTGGCAGAAGGGCTGAGCGAAGGAGCCTGGCAAAGAGCGGCCCTCGTGGCACCTAGAGCTTGAGCGTCCTGATTGTCCTTGCTCTGCCGGCTGACAGACAGGCACTGCTTTGCACAACGGGACAGACTAGTCCTCTTTCCCTGCCTGCTGAGGCGGGTCCATCGGGTCCAGGAACCGACCCGAGGAGAATGGACAGGCAGGTGGCCTCGTGTCTCTCAGATACGGGAAGACAACAGGCCTGCGTGGATGGCCAGCAGGAGACGTGCGGTTATCGTGTCTCTGCCTTCTCTCAGCGCTGTGGCTGCACTGGAGGTGAGAGGCTTCACATTCTCCTCTCCCGCACAGCATGGAACTGGGGGACGGTGGCCTGGAGGGCAGTGCCAACTCACCACGGCAGCCACCACAGAGGAGAGGTGGAGTGATGAGGCGGCACCCCGTGCCTGGGACAGCGTGGAGTCGGCCTCTCCCCCAAACTGAGCTCCAGATTAAATTAGACATTTTTACTTGCTAAGATCTAGAGGCTCAAAATGTTAAAAAGAGAAATAATCTGTTCAGTCTTAGAAACTGGAAATATTAGTACAACAAGGAAAATTTTTTTCACCTTTAAAGGTCTAGGACAAAAGCCGTGTAAGTTTATCCTAGTGAATTCGATACGTACTATACGGTGCGTGCTAGACGTTTGTGGTGCCTTAAGATAAGCCACTGGGTTTGGGTACAGATTTCCTTACACCATATGCTAATGAGTAGGCACTCATTAATAAGTGAATAATCATAGTCCTACGGATTTTAGCATGTCGTGACTGCGCTTACCTAAGTAGATCATAAGCTCATTTAAGGACCGTTTACTTAATTCTTAGCCCACTGCCTTTCACCTGGCTATTATTCAGTAAACATCAGTTGCATGAAATTATTAATTGAATTAAATCTATAATTTTTCATAGATTAAATAATGGATTTTGTCATTCTTCACACAGAAAAGTATGACTTTTTTAATACAAACACAATACGAGTGATCATTTTAGCATTGGTATTTTCACTTAAATATTTGAAAATATGAGTATAATTCTTACATAAAGTGAAGTGAGTCCTTTAAAATCATTTTCTTTGATTTCCTTAATCTTATTGTTTTGAAGGTCAATCATTCGAGTATCAAATGGAATGTTGCTGGGGACGGACGACAAACCTGAGAAATAAACAAACATGTTACATACACGTCGTATGCTGACAGTGACATTGCTAATGCGTTAGAAATGTGCATTTGTTAAAATCCACGGTTACCATTGAGCTGACGTAACGTGTAACAGGTGACAAAAGCATTATTCCTTGGAAAGCCCTAAAAGACCTTTTCACGTAACTTCTCTACTTTCACAAGGTGTCTGGTTCGGTCTGGCTGTCACCACTCAGCTGCTGCAAGGTGACAGGAAGTGGAAGTAGATTGCAGCATGCCGATAGGACCACAAGGAGGTGACCGGCTGCTGAGCAGTGTCTGCGTCTGCACCTCTGGCTGAGGCATCTCACAGTTCTTGGCAAATGTTAAGTCTGCTGTGGTGCTAAACTTGAGCCTGTGGGCTTCGTTCATTTTAAGAAGCCTCAACATTTAGAAGATTGTGCTTTGAAAATCGATAAATTAGGTTATCTTTGTATACGTGATCAAAAATGTACTTCCCATTTCCTGTAATAACGAGCTTCTCTGACTGGTCGTCTGTAAATGACTATTGACGTCTAGGTGCACGGTGTGCCTACACGAAATCTGTCACACTCCGCCTTAGTTCTTTCCAGCCCCGTACTCCAGTTTGGAGTTGCCTGGCCCACCTGTTCGTCACCACTCCTCTGCATAGGTATAAGAACAGCTTCCTTTTCTGTCATCTCAGATTAAAGCATAGCTGCGTCGTTGTCTTTATGTAGGTACTCAGTAAACTCACTTAGTTAAATGATTCAAAAGATTTAGATGTACTTTCCCCCTCTTGAATTAAATAACAAGAAGAGCAGAAAACTACCAGGAACTGTACGTGGTGCATTTCTCTCTCACTGCCTTGCCTTCCCTAGGTGGCTGGACATGCCCACCCATCCTTCTTGTCAGTCTCTCCATGTGATCGTCATGCTTGCTGAGCATGGAGCCTTGTTTTCCCCTCGTTTTGTTGTTGACATGCTCAAACATACAGAAAGTCTAAAAGAATTTTATAGTGAAAGCCCATATCCTCTTTCTGCACACTTGACTATACTGTACTTACTGTCCATCCATCAGCTCATCCTTTCTATGCATTTTAAAGTGAGTTTCAGATATTAGAACACTGAGGGTGGTGCCATCCTTTCTCCTGAAGGACAGTGTGATACTGAATAGCCCCAGCGGAAGAAGGCAGCCTCTAAATACTGTGACTGTCAGTGTTTAGCTCCACAGCCTTCCCTCTGTACTTTAAACCTGACAGCTCTTTTTAGGAAGGTGGACATAGGAAGAGGGAAAGGGAGATTGTGACCTGATGGGTTTGCCAGGTAGCAGTCTTGTTAGGTTATTTGGTCTCGTAAGGGGCTGGCCGTCCTGCAGAAAGGGCCTGGCGAGGAGACTTAGACAGACCTCCCTGACCCTACCCCTGATGAGGTTGGGAGCTCTGAAAAGAACTTCAGTTCCTGAGGGAGAAGAAGCCACAAGTGTCCAATCCCAGTCACTGCCAGCAGTCATGGGGAGCTGTGGCACATGCTGCTGACCGACGTGTCATTTTGAAGGTAATGAGTCACACTACGACAGATAGCCTGCAGTGCATTTTTTCAAAGCCACATGTTCAGGAACTCACTGTTTGCAAGCAGCTGTCTGTCTCAGTTCCCCAATGACAGCTGTGTCCTGGAGCAGGGCTGCATCGTGTTGCCTCCAGCATCTTCAGGTGGAAGCAGATGACTTCACTCTGGACCAGCCTCGAGGGCCCCACAAGGAGCACCGGCCATGCCCAAGACGAGCCTCTGCTTCGTCACACACAGCCCTAACCTGCAGCGACTCAGCTCACAGCCCACGAAGCATGTCCCAAGAGACGTGCACACTTCCGTTTCACGGGCACTGTCTCTGCACACCGACGAGGAGTTGGTTCTGTTCTGCGACACAGCTGAGCAAGCTTGCGCCGTCTGACTCTCCCTGGCACAGATCCTTCGCACCGGGCTCGGCCTCGCGCCACACCTCTTCTTCTTGCTGCCTCCTCCTGTGCATTCTGAGGGGCCTCCCCTCTGTCTGTGCTCAGATGTGGTCTCCTCTTCCCTCTTTTTCACAAGAGTGCCAAAGGTAAAGCTTGAACCCCGTCTTTCCTAGCCTGTGTATTCCATTAAGACTTCCCCAGTGATTCTAGCTCACAGGAAACCCTTTTTCTGAAAAAATCTTTTTTGTTCACCTGTCCCATTTCGTTCCCTTAATAAGCACCCTTTATTAAAGTCTCTAGTTGGCACGTGACACGCTTTGACTGTTGCCACACGTGCTGCAGCTGCAGGAAGTGAGTCCAGAGCTTTCGGAGGCACCATCTGCTCGTGTGCACTCTGAGGTGGTCCTCATGGGAGCTGTGTGCCAGACCGTGGCATCCCACAGCGCAGCTGGTCTGAGCCACCCCCTCTTTTGGAAATACCAAGGGATGTCTGTACTGCAACTCTTGATGGGAATTTCCATCACACCCCTTCCTGAGCAGGAGCTGAGTATCCCTCTACCTGAGAACCTTCATTAGAAGTATTAAAGAAAATAAAATACTCAGCAGTGAATGACACATTTTAAGAGACTTTAGAAACTAATATAGTTTAGCCACTTCTAGACAGCTCTAAACTCAAATGACTCAAAACAAATAGCACATTATCTTTAAAATGTCTAGATTACAGATTTCACAACTCTACAACCTATTTATTCTACACAGTTAATTTATTTTATAATTTTAGAATTTTACTAGAAAGCACAATCTTAACCTGCTGAGCCCCTGAGGTAAAGAAAAACCACAGTAACATCCACTTTCTCTGAAGGAAATGACAGTGAAGCACTTTGGTTCAAATTTGGAACTAGAAGGAAGTGTTCTGTACATGAAATTCCCATTGTTTTCCTCTGATTTTCTGGGTTTTTAAATAAGTTGGGATGTACGTGGGGTTTGTTATGCTTCCCAAAAATTTAAACGAAAAATCCCTTTACAATCAATCAGCTCTTTTTTGAAATTTCGGCGAGGACCTTTCCTATTCCTTTTTGTCAGAATGACACTCTCCAAAGTCAGTTGACGTCCGTCCTTACCTAGATCAGAACAGTGGACAACTCTCGAGTAGCACTGGCACCCAAACGGACATGTTGGAAACAGGTCGAATGGGAAGAAGGGGCTGATGGACTCCCTTGTTGGAAAAAGGGAGTTGTCAGAGTCAGTGTCGCCGTCACCTTCGTCTTCCGTGTCCTTCAGCATCATGTCCTTCAGCGTCACGTACGAAGGGCGAAATAAGGGTTTGGCAGAGCACAGAGCCAAGAGCCCTAGGAGCACACACTCCTTCATGTCGTCGTGTGTTGGGGACCGATCTAAGGCTAAGGAAACAGGGGTGTTAACGTCAAAGTTTAACCAGATACAGTTCCTGCCTTAGTACATTTGTCAGAGCTGGCAGGAGTACGGTGAAATGGTATGCTTATCCAGTGCGCAAGTAAAGTTACAGAAGTTTCGGAAAACAATTTCGTTAGCATTAGAAGCTTTAAAAAAATCTCTAGTTTTCATGAACAATCTCTAGTTTTCATGAAGTAATTATATTCTTTGGAATCTAATCCCAGGAAATCTAATGTGCATGAAGATGTTCATCACAGAATTATATATAATAGAGAAATATTAAAGATAATACTATGGTTCAAATGAAATATTAAAATAGTATAAATTTATGAGATCCTTTGTAACCCACAAAATATTTGCAAAAATGTTTAAAAGATAAAATACTATTTTTTGAACATAAAAGCAAATATAAAAGTTGATGCATAACAAACAAACACCCTGACATAAATATATCTAATTGATGATAATCTTCAGGGGGTAGAACCATGCCATATTCTTGTGTCTTTTTGTCTTTAACATATTTTTGTAAGTGATGAAAGAGATAGTTTATGAGAAGTAGAGAGTGCACTCCAAAGACGTAGGAGTGGGCCCAAGCAGGAGAGTGGCTCAAGAGCCCTGATTAACAAGGCTTTGGTAGTTTTACTCTCTCTAGTTGCAAGGGGTGTTTTTAATTTTTATAAGGAGCAGTAAGGGTAACTTTTATAGTTAGGAAACTAGCAAATGTTTTTAAAAACTAAAACAGATTACCATACCTGACTGTTCCCCAGATCCTCCCTTTGCTTTAACATCTGTCACTTGAAGTGAAATCCTCATGTCCCCTGAGCTCCTGTCTGGAAGCTCTCTTTAGGGGAGCTCCCCCTCCGCCCCACCCACCCCCACCCCCACCCCACCCCCACCCCCTGCGCTCAGAGCTGCTCACTTGGGTTTCTCCTTCCAGTCTGTTCTGTGCCTAGTGCCTGATCCACAGCATCTGAGGTCCAGACTGTCCTTGCCACCGTCTTTCACTGTGTCCTGTTCATCTGTTTTGAGGGGGTTGTTTTCTGTTGTAGTTTTTAAAGCTCACACAACAATGGAATATATGAGCGAGAACCTTCTGAGCATAGATTTGTTGTTACCTGATGGTGGATGTTCCCACAGTGTGCTTACATGTCATAGTTTTTAAACCATCGCCTGTGAAACATACGTTCTTTGTACTTTTCAGAAATTAAAAGCATATGAAATCATCCAAAACAGACTCATGCCAGTCTTCCCTCTGGGGCAAGCATTTAGTCCACAGATGCCCACTGGGTAGACTGTGTCCTGGCAGGGAGCGTCCACACTCACCCGCAGTCCCTCGGCCAGGTGCTCCAGCAGTGCTGCCGGCCAGCCCTGCCTGACTTCTGGCGGAGCCTTGTCTGTCGGGGCTTCCAGCGCCAGTCAGAACAGGTCCAGCCCTAGGAGGACCTGGCCCCCAGGTCCTTGAATCACACCAGCTGTTTACAATTTCCCAGAACCCAGAAATCAGCTTTTTCTGGACTTAGGAATTAGAAATGAATTAACTTAATTAAAATATTCATTTATATGTGGTAAATCTTTTAATTATCAGAGGAAGGTAAAACAAAAACAAAAACATAAAACCCTGAAATCCTACTGTCATCAGTTAAATTCTTGGAAATCTAAATGACAACATGAATGTGTTGCCCACTGGGTGGCTGGACATCACTGGCCGGCCCCATATGTGGGGTGTCCCTGTGATAACCATGCTCGGACAGCAGAGATTATAGGACGTATCTGAGAACAGCAAAAACTCTGTGTTTGAATAATCCTGTTCTGAAATCCCACATCTGCACTCGGCACTGCCTGTGGAAGTGTCAGCTCAGGGTTTATTCTGGATGCATCCTCCCGTCACCCAGGAGGAACAGAATATACGCAGAGCCTCGGTGGCCACCCCAAGGCCACACAGAGGAGAGTTAGACCCAAGTTAGAGCCCATGTGTCCCAGCCCTCTTCTGGTTGCACCCACATGGAAACACCCTGCTTTTATCCCCAAATCTGGTGGCCTCACAGACACAGTCTGTCACCTCTTTCTCTGCAGCCAGGCCACATGTACTCTTCTGGTAGGCGTCTGTAGAGGGGTGCACGCACAACGTGGGCCGGGGGGTGGGAACAGGCGTGGGGTCCAGAGGGACTGCGCTGTCAGCTGGCCTCAAGGACAGCAGGGCAGCATTCCACACACCTGTCGCCCTGGAGTCCTGGCACGGGTGGCTGACGGAAGTCGACTGGCTTCTCTGGTGTCACTGTCTCTGGAAGGAGATTTCTGCTTCTTGGCTGCCTGCCTGACTTTGATCCATTGTGTTTCCTGACCTTGGGCCTCTTGTGGTTTCCGGCTCCATACTGCTTGGTCTCCAGCTTTGCTTTGACCTCCGAAACTCTGAAACCTAGCTAGTTCATTTCTTGGTCCTTAGCGAAACCAAAGCTTATCTCTGGTGGTGCCAGTTTATTTAACATAGTTCTGCATTGCAGCTCTGTCTTCTGGGTCTTAGCTGCCCCTAACTTTGTCTGCCCTTGGCAGAGAAGCTGAAGTATCATTTGAGAGCTCATCGCTGGCTTTTTCTTGAGATTGCTGGAGAAGCCCCTCCCTCGCCTCGTCCTGCTCGGAAAACAAAGCCACAGCCCCCACTCCGCACGTTTCAGCGAAGTGTGGGCTTGCTGTGACAGTTAGTATTTAGGTGCATTGACAGAAAAACTAAGAAATAAACATCCAAATTAGCAAATAGCACTAAACCGCAAGTAATCCGTGCTGGCTGTATGCACAGGGAGTCTCCAGATGTGTGGACCCCAGGCTCTGAAAGTAACATTCTTCACCAGAACTCTGCCTTCATAACCCTCATTTACTGTTGGAAGCCCATAGAAATACAGCCAGCCATAAAATACACATGAGAAGAACAGATTGAAATAGAATACACAAACCTAATAAGAGAAAGAATGTATTATGAATGAAGGATTATTTTCCTCTCTGGTACGTAATTTTAAAATGACTATATTGCTTACTAAGTATTTTAAATATCAGCCAACAAAATTGTCTTTACTCTGCTGCTCTCTGTACTTTTGCCTTTTCCTACGGTCTAAAGTTTTCCTGCATACTGTCCCCCCCAAAAGTCCAGTAACAGTGCCCCCCTGGGAGGTTGTCCTGGCCCCATTTACTCTAGTTCTTGGAGATGAAGAGTTTAGTTGAAAACTTGTTGTTAGTTGGCTTGTTGTTTGAATATCAGTGTTTTCTCGTAGGAATTAGGGGCATAAGGGTTGTAGTGTCCCGGTGCTGGGCCAGGAGAATCTATTTCGTATTTAATATGCCTGAAATACCGACCTGAGAAAACCCCAGAAATTTAAAAAGTACGGGCAACAAGAGGAAAATGTTAGAGAGCCCATGTGGGAGCCAGGGTGCATGGACCCCCCTGTGACCTGGCAGCCAGGCCTCACCTGTACTCCCACCTGCCTCCTCCCGCCGCCTGCTGCAGTAGTGGTGCCTGGACCTGGGGTCCTGGGGTGGGGGGCAGAGCTACACGGAAGGGGCGGCGGCACTTCCTCCCGTCCCCGCCTTGCCTGACACTCAGCAGTCATGTGGGCCCCTGCCTTAGGCAGGGGGAGGCGGTCTGCACCTCTCCTTCAGGAAGCTTGCAGACAGGGGTCATGGGAGCAGCCACCTGTCTGGCCTTCCTGAGCTTTCCTCTGATGAGTGAGCGCAGACCCGTGGAAGCAGGAAACACCATCTAGGTGAACCCCCTCCTGGTGCGAGAGGCTCCTCCAGAAGAGGCGGGACCCGAGATGCCCCCAGGCCCGCTGCTCGTCTGGGGTCGAAGGGAAGTTCTTTAAATGAAACCAGAAATGCCCCAGCACGTCCGTCTCTGTATTAGTTCTGTCTTCTGTTAGCCACATAAAATCAGCCTTGGGTTTTTGCATTCTCGTATCCTGGTTACTTCAGAAGTCAGGCGAACCCTGACTCCATTAGAAACTCACCAGCTATTGGACAGCGTTGCTCTCAGATGATAAAGCCCCGGTAAAGTACAAGGACTGTAGATTCCCAACCTTGCCTTATGTTTTGGCGGTATTTTTTTTTTTATCAGCAGAAAGATATTGGAATGATTACTATAGAGCAGTGCTTTTTTCCCCCAATTATTCAGTAAGAATATAGAAAATATTATTTCTCATTTAAAATGATGTAACTTTTAGTTGTTTGCCTTATTTAAAATTTGAGTTTATTAAGGTGGCTCACACTCTTACTCAATTAGTTTTGGCAGTATTTAGATTGCATTATTTTTGAAACCTTTAAAAGCGCTGAAGTGTTGTTCTCAGGAAGACACATCTCCTTCCCAGTTTAGACTAGTCTTGCTGGAGCTTTCTCGTGCAAAGCGTTCGATCTTGGTTTCAGGATTCTCTTAATCACAGTAACGTTTGGAGCATGACGTTGGTACTCATCTGTTACCAGTGCACCGTGGCACTTCCAGGACTTTGCTCCCACTGGCCCTTCTGCGTCTGAAGAAGCTGAGGCCGGCCCACTCTCTCACTGCCCCCCCCCCTTGGGGTCAGGCGGAGCACCGGCAAGTATCCCTCCCTCCCTCTCTCCCTCCCTCCCTCGTCATCCCACAGTATCTTCCAGACAGGAGCCAGCTGTCCTCGGGGAAGACGGGGTGAAAGGTTTGTCCAGGGTCTCAGGACTGGAAACACAGCAAGGAAGTCTTTCTGAACTCGCATAGCTCCTATTTTCCACTTAAATGTCCCACAGACTCAGAATGGAAAATTTGTCTAAGTGAAATGGCATTTCCTCTCAGACACTTTATTAGGAAAATAAGACACTGTGCTTTTAAATCCCCGCTTGCGGTCAGCTTGGCGGCTCTTCCCTTGGCCAGCGGCTCTCTGTGGGTTCACCAGTGCTGCAGGGGCTTTCAGTGCGTAACTGTTACAGGACAGGCCCTGTGCTCGCAGCAGAAACCCAGGCTGCATTTAGGTGTAATCAAGGCGCAGTCCTGTGCGCGAGCAAGTACATTAAGTGTGCCGACACACATTTGGAGACTCAGTGCCTTTCGCTCGTGGACACGGAGGCTTCATTCAGTAGACTAGACTTTCCCTGAAGAAATAATTAACTTCACCGTAGAGTTACAAAGAGCATCTGATTAAGTAGCTTGCCAACCACTGTTCCTCTTGAACCACTTTTGTCCTTGATCTGTTTTTCAATGTGTCTGGCAGCCTAGCTGCTGTCTTAAAAAGCAAAAACCTCCCACGTCATTTGTCTGCTGTTTTCTACAGCACCTTAAGACCTGTGCTTAGAGCATGAGTCATGTTGCCGCGAACCTCAGGTGAGGCACTAGGTATTCTCCTCTCTGATTAAGTGGTTAGCGGTGGTGACAAGGCCGCAGTCCTCGTCTTCCCACCACTGTGCTGTGTTGCTGACTATCAAAAACAGAACAAGATGCTTCCACGTGTGTGGGCTTATGCTTCATTTTTATTTTTTTTTTTTATTTTTTTTTAAACACCTCAGTGATTCTTGGTGGAATTCAAAAGCACACTTTATTTTTAGAGAGATATAGACCCCTCGGGTTTCTTTGTGATTTAATCCTACACCATGTGGCCACTGTTTATGGCTGTCATACCTCTCAATAGATTAATGAGAAGGGATGATGTACTCTGGGTAGATGTTGAGGGAGTAGAGTATCAAATACATTGTTTAATTTTTTTAAATATAAAGATGTAATAAAATTATTTTGGGGTGAGACAAAGAAAATCTTTGTTTTAAATTTGGAGTTTATGCGTTTTGTGAAAATAAGCTCCTAATTTTTCATATTGAATATAGAGCTAATTAAGTTTCATGATACATACTCTTTCTTGGAATTATATGGATTTCCATTTTAACCATATAGTGCCATTTTATTACATAAGAATAGGAAGACATTCATCAAAGGAAAATGTGAATATTCAAATGTGTAAGTTTATCACATTTGAATAATTCATATTTCAAAATATATTAGAAAATATCATAGTTTTACAATTTGAAAGAAGTATTTACTGTTTCATTTAGTGTATTTGATATTCTCAGACTTCCTTATCATTAATTAAGGTAATATTATTTTCCTACAAGAACCTACAGATGTTTGTTAAATGAGTTTTAATGACAGGTTTTCACTTAGCTGTAAAAAAATGTCAATTTTCAGTTATATTGAAAATAAATCCATTATATATAAAAACTGAAGCACTAGAGTAATTTTAGATTGATATCTAATTAAGTGCTGATTTTTGAGAAATTATACAGTCTTTACACTTCCTCATATAATTTACAGGCATTTATATGAATAATATTACAGTTCCCTTACTACCGACTATGAAATAATTGTATACTGGTAAACATACCTTGTAAGAAGAGAGTACGTCCTCTTGAAAGTAGAATGTTCCCCGTGCACTGCTTCTCTGTGTGTAAACGTCTCAGTCACCGCTTAGGAAGAGGACCTGAGGTGTCCCACTCGAAGGTCAGCACCCTCAGCAGACCCGGCGTGGCTGTTCCCTGAGTGCCATGGAGTAGCTGCTTCCACAGATTAGCCCATGTTAGTACTGAGGAGCAAGATTAAAACTGTTGCTGCTCATGTGTTTTCCATCACTGTTTGTATCATAGCCAAGACTTGTAGCTTAACTCTAGACGTCTACTGGAGATTCTGAAGCAGACAAGATGTTTAATAATGCGTGGCAGCTGGCCATTGAAAATGCAGTCGAAGTCATTCAAGAAATACTTGATTTGAAAAAGTACTTCATGAGATTCTTAAATGAATGAATACTTAAAAAAATACAAATTTAAGAGTCACTCACCCAACATAGACCAACAAAATATTTATCAATCTCAGTAAAGAGTACCAACTTTATGGAAGAATAAACTCGACCTCCAGATCCCTCTGAGGAAGGAGCCATGCTGTTCTCTCCAGGTGACTGAAGCCGTCACGTCAAGCATACTTGTCAAGATTTTCTTTAAAATAGGTGTAGCCCCGCCACAGGCATGTCAGGGAACCTGCAGACTGGGCCCTGTGTAGTGTCCTGGGCCTCTCCCTGCATGCTGTGACACAGACATAGGCACGCGGCTCCAGGTGACACCTGCTTAGACTGGGCTTCTCAAGAGAGTTTATCAGCTGTGACCACACAGTTTTTAGGGGGGACTCAGGAGCAGGAAGACACCATTCTCTGAGAAGAGGTGCATAGTACACCCTTTCCCACTTAGCCCTGAGAGAATGCCCAATTCCCACTTCCACCAAGACTCTTCCTTCGAGAGAGGACGTTCTCCCAGGTCTGGTGAGAAAGGCTCAGCAGTGCTTAGTGATGCACTGTCCCTGCAGAGCCTTAGGCCTGTCCCATGTGCAGTGCCTGACGGATGGCAGGCCTCCTGTTCGCTTGGAATGCTAATGTCCCATTTACTCCGTCAGCTTCATTTCAAAACGTGGATCTGTCCCCATGATGAATTGGGACATTGTGAAAGCTGAACTGGACTTTATTAACTTGAGTGCCATCAGAGCAGCAGCTATATATGGGGATGCTGTTGGGCAAAGTCCTCTGTGTCCTGCACAGTGTTTTATTTCTTACCTTTTAACTGAAGTATATATATTACAAAAATATAAACACATCCTACTGGTACAGCTCAATTAATTTTCACAAACCCAACCCTGATCAAGGAACGTCCCGCACTCCCGGGGCCCTTATCAGAGTCACAGTCCTCAGAGAGACCTCAGATCCATAGCCTGTGTCCCGAACTTGGCCTAGATGAATCCATACTTCATGCAGCACATTCGCTCTGGCGCCTGCCTCTCTTCATTGAGCATTGTGTTTTTGAGTACCATCTGGGTTGTTGTGGTCAGCAGCTGTTTGTTCATTGTCATTATTGCATGGTGTTCTACTGTGTGAATGTGCCACAAGTTATGTATTTTGTTTATGTACAGTCAGCTGTGTTCATTTTCATTTGGCATGCAGCTGTGAGCATCTGAGCATTCCTTATCGTCGGAGGCTTGGATGGACGAATTTTTGTTGGGTGGAAGTGCTGTAGTTAAAAATTACAAGGTTCCAACTTCTTGTGAAAAGCAGAGCTTTCCCGTGCGCGGGTCCTGGTTTTCCGGGGCGCCCCCTTGCTGCGGTCGGCGGCAGCTCCTGGGTCGGGGAGCCGTGTGCTTCCCACTCCTGCCACTGTCTGTCCGCACCACTCCCTCACGGTCCTGTTGTCCTCATTGCCCTTCAGGTGGGTTCTGCCGGTGTATCCCGAGAGCTGGGAGGCACTCCTTGTGGGGTGCTGTCTCCAAGGGTGTCACAGCCTCCTTCTCCCCACCCTGCTCGTGAGCCCTGAGCTTGCCCTTCTCTGGCCGCTTGCTTTGATCTTTGGTCAAAGGTCCTGGGGGAAGAAATAGGCACTCCAGTGTACACCTGGTGTGGGGCTGGCGTGCTTGGCTCATTCACTCTACTCTGCACGCGGTGCAGCCAGGGGTCCAGCCCAGGCCCGGACTCCCTCCCATCGTCCTGGGACTGCAGGGCGTGACGCCCCACCCCACAGCTGCAGGGATGGCCAGCGTGCACAGGCACAGACTGAGGAAGAAGCTGACGTCGCAGGTTGTCCCAGCGCTCTCACTTCCTGTAGGGGTTCTGTGGAGGGGGCCTAACGCCTCTCTACGTGTTTGTTTGTCTGTTTTTATTGTCTGGCTTTTGCCTCGTCAGGCTTTGGTCTAAATATTGGAGAGTTTTACTGTATCAAACAATATTTTTAGGAATCAAGAATAACCTGCACATCATTACATGGTAAACAAGAAAATAAATCACAACATTGAAGACATAATATTGTCTGTGCCAACATTTTATAGGCAGAAAGGGACGTAGATTGCCATAGAAGGAATTTCAATACCAATTTCTTAAATGGCCTGATGTATTCCAGCCATGTGAAAATAAGAAAACAAACTGCTTAAGCCAAGCTCACATTTAGTTTATGAGGTCCTCTCCTGACCTCCTCCTACTGTAGAAATGGAGCGGTCGAAGTCCAAGCAGATGAGGACTGGAAAGGACCTAGAAATCATCTCGAGAAGACTGTGGATGAGGTGTAGGAGTGAGTGTGGCCCCATGGGATGCCTTCCCGAGCTCAGGTATCCCTCAGGTGACTGAGTTTGGTGGTGTTCCACCAGCCAGCACCTGCCGTCCCCTCACTTCTCGGCCTCACCTTCTCAGTCCTTGGAAATGGTCTGTAGACCGGTCTCACTTATTAGTAGCCAGAAGGGATCCACAGGTCGCTCGTTCGTTCAATGAGAAGGGTTTTCGTGCTGTGGAGAAAGGCCCGTGGGGGTGTCAGTTGTCTGGGAAACCCTGAGGGATGTGAGGGAGCATGACTTGCAAATACCTAGTTTAAGAATGTTCTAGGCCATTGAATCCTGGGATGTAAATACCATATGTTCTTTACACATAACACAGCGTATGTAGCAGGCGCTCACAAGACTCCCGAATGGCGTGGGGGGTTACGATCCGTGGGTTGTTTTGAATGTTCAGCAGTCCCTCGTGGTGGGCTAGGCTCTGGTTTTAATGAACTGACTTTGTACTGTCAGTCATAACCCGTAGGCAGTATTCAGCCTGCAACTGTGTTGTGTTTGGAGCATGTGGTATTTTAGAAAACTAGGAAATTTTATATCAGAGTCCAAATTTACAGGACATCTTAAAAACCAACCTGACAAAGCTGGCTCTTAATTCCTGTGCTACCCAGCAATTGCCTGAACTCTGGTGGTGGCCTCCCTCCCCCAACCCCTCCCGGGCTCCTGGCCCCCGGTTCTCACCTGGGCTCCCTCCTCTGCCCCTTCGCTCTGAAAATGAATTAATGCCACAAATTTTCATTTAAAATGAATTAAGTTTTTGCAAAATGAAGACCTTACACAGTTCAGTTTAAAATATTGTGTGGGTGTCACATGTTTTTAAATAATGCCTCAAAAGTCAGTCAGTCTGGGGGAATGGGCACAGGCAATGGTTTTGTTTTAAATAAATGTACACGACAGCAGAGCAAAGAATGTCAAAGAGTCAGCCTTGCCTCCAGAAGAATGCCAGCTGAGCACGGCAGGAATCGCAGAGTTGGGGAATCTCCACCGTGGCTCCTCTGGTGGAGTAGCTAAGTCAGGCAAAGACGGTCAGTGGAGGCTGAAACCACTCAGTGAAAGGTTGTGCGTGGCAAGACATTCACAGACGCACAGCCTGACCTTGCAGATTATTTCTCAGGTATAGGGAGAGGAAGGTACCACCCTAACCAAATGTCCCAGCATCAGCAATGATGGGCCAGCCTGACATTCATGCCTCCTGATACAAAAGGAAGTATCCGACATCACCTCTGTGGGATTCTTGGCATCCAGTTGTGAGGAAATAACCAGGTGAATGCAGATTAGTGGACACTCCCCAGGACAGCGGGCAAGCCTTCAGCAGAGTGAAGGTGTGAAGCACTGGCATGGGCAGGGAGTTGGTGCCAAGTGCACAGCACTGAAGGGTCAGGAAGTGAGCTCTGCTCGGGTCTTGAACCGTGCATGCACACCATGCACAGGGCCTGAGGGCGTGGTCGGGACAGCTGGGGATCTGCACACAGACTGCGTGCGAGGTGATAATAGATGCTCAATTCCTTGGGTTTCATAATGTGAGCAAATGTGATCATTGTCTCATGGTTATGGAAGAAAATGTCCATGTTCTTAGGATAGTCATGTGGACGTGACATGTTATGATACCTACAGCTTGAATTAAAACGGTCCACTGTCCCCCATGCACACACATATGTATTCATGTGTGCATGTGTGTATAGACATGGATATGGAAGGGAGAGCAAGGTAAGATGAATGTGGCAGAACATTATTAATTGGTGAATGTAGGTGAACAGTATACAGATGTCCATTTTGTTATTTTTTCAACTTTTCTGTGGCCTGAAAAACGTTGCTAAATAAATGGGGGAATAAATGCTGAATAATGGTGGGAAATAAGGCAACTTGCCTTAAATTAATTTTAACTCTTCGATTTATCCTTAAGCCTAGTTAAATATTTACATGTCAATATTTTAGAAAAATTAAGGAGTTAACCTAGAAGGGATTCTTAAGCTAGGGCATGTGAATCCCTAGAGGATTGGGAAAGGATTTATGTATTTTTTGATACATGTAGTGTTTGTATATACGTACTTCTCTGTATAGAGGGTTCATCATAGCCTTCATATCCTCAAAGGCAGTTAAGAACTGCTGCCCTAGAACAGATTTACAATTTATATTTTCCTTCTTTATTCTGAGCATCACAATACCAGTTAAATTAGCATTTCAGACACTTCACGTGTAGACTGGTAATTGTGAACATTATTCTCAACTTACTCAAAACAAGTGAACCTTCAGCAGATTCTAACTTATAAAAAGATTTGCTCGTATCAGCTAGTAGTTTAAGTTTATTTGACCACAGAGGTTCTGTTACTTGGAAACACACAATGACATTTCACTAACATGATGTATTTATTTTCTTTTCCAAACTGAAGTGTGTTTAGTGCAATCACATGTTATTTTTAATACAATCTGCTTTCCCTTGTGTGGACTCACATTCTTCACATTTTGTGCAAAGGGAAAAATATGCTAGAGTGTAGGTTTTGATTTTATCCATGTTCATGTGGAAAGAGAAACATAACTTCAAAGAAGAAATAGTCATGCCTTTATGTTTTAGTTGTTTGATCACTAAACTCTCTTCACCAAGTGAGAAGCACTCACTTCTTTGCACATAGCTGTGTGACAGAGACAATTTCAGGGTGACTGTTTCAGGGAGAAAAATTTCAGCATGTTGAAGCAGAGACGTGAGGAATAGGTTCGAATATGCCGAAGCGTTATAAGACACATAGGGTCAGACATGCTCTAACACAGGGCTGCATTGTTTTGGTGGATTTTAGTTTTCTCAGAAAATCTTTTACAAATGCCTGTGGATCTGTTGGATCGGGTCCAGTCAGAGCTGGTGTTCACAGGGGCAGTAATGAAGCAGTTACCCTCCCCAGGAGGACCGAGTGCCTGGAGCGTGCACTGGCTTCAGGCTGTAGGCTCACATGCAGACTCTGTCCCTGTGCACCCACCCATGGCTCACCTTGGAGGTCAGAATCATTGGCAGGACAGGCTCTTCTCGTCTGGCTGGTTAGTTTAGGTGTTATAAGTAATCACATTTGTAAGTCAGACTTACTTTTCTTTCCAAAAATCAGAATTTTAAAAAAATCTGCTTCTGAACTACTCCCATGTCTGTGACAGGAGGTAGATTAGACTGCATCTGTTTCCCTCTGCGTGCTTCTCTGGTTTCACTCTGTGCGCGTGCAGTGACCCGGGAAAGGCCGCCGTGCTTGGCTGCGGGGTCCCTGGGAGCCTGGCCCTCCATAGAGAGTCCTCGTGGGAGAGGGTCCCACGCTCTCTCCTGCTGTATTTCACGGTCTGAGGAGCGGTTTCCTTGAACACTCAGTATCCCCACGTTCAGAGGCCGGGCAGCCTTAAGCACGCCGCCTGCCTGCCAGTCTCCTGGCGCCTGTCCCTGAGGGGGCGGACCCTCACCTTACCTGACAGCCCTCCTTGCCCGCCACTGCCGTGGACATGGCCTCATTTAACCTTCCCAGCAACCTGAGTTTATAGTTGTTTTCCCCAGTTTTATGGGTAAGGAACTAGAGTACGGATTCCAGACCAGATACTCATTCTTGTTTAACGATAGGAGCTGGACTTCCGGGGTGAAGGCCCCCGGGGTCACCTGGTAAGTTAGAGCTGGCCAGGAACTTGTGCCTGTTTTCCTGACGATTGTGATATTCTCGAATTTTAGGCTGCCCAAGGAGCTGAATTCGCAGTCAGCTATGTATAAACAGTTGGTCTGTAAATAGTTCTGCCGTGAGGAACTTCATGTTTCTAAATAAGGGAAGTGGTGGAGTAGGGATCGGGGAAGGTTTTACCCACCCTTTGAGGTTTCCCTTAAATAGTAAAACTGAGTATTTCATTCTCTTATGTCAGCCTCTGCAAACCTGGTAATTCATGGTGGGTTCCAGTGATGGCCTTGGGACACAGAGTCAGTGCCGCATTGTGCAGAACAGTCACTTGGTTCCTAAGTTGTCATAGCATGACTTCATTGTTTATAAAACATTCTCTGTGCTCTCTGATGTCCGTATCAGGGAATACTAGTAATAGAAATTGTTCCTCATCAATTTTATGGCTGTATAAATCTTTTTGAGTTCAATTTTCCATTTTTCCTTTAAAATCCTAAAAATTTGCAGATTCCTTTGTGTTTTGTTAGAGTAGTGGTACCATCAACTTTGGGCAACTTAGGAGCTGATCTGCTTTAAACTAGGGTATCGACAAGCATTTTAGCATCCTATTTTATGCACAGAATACAAGGGATCCAAGAAATGAATTGCTTCTCTTTTAAGTTTTATCATCTTTGGGGGGAAACAAGATACAGCAAATCCTCAAATAACATCCTTTCATTCGATGTCATTTCGTTACAGAGTTGATGAGTTGCTGTAGTAACTGACCTCTTGTTTAATTAAATGAACGGTAAAATCCATTTTCTTACACATCATGGGTTCCCGGAAGTACATGCTGGGCCGCTCAGGGGTACGTGAAAAATAATCAGTAATGGCGCAAAAACAAGTAAAGTTAAAAAGTGCAAAACATTAGTTTTGGAACAGTAAATGTTAAGTTTGAATCACTGTTAATGGAGACACTTCAAAATTAAATTACATCAGCGAATGATGACGGGTGAGTGCGTGGCCATGAACCCTTCCCTCAAACCTCTGTTCTACCAGTCATGACTCACAGTTTCAGAACAGTCCATTTGCAACTGTTCTAGAATGTCCCCAAACATAACACACATCCATAGCCTGAACAGTCGGTGGAATCATCACGCTGTGTGAGTGGGGCGGGGATCCTCCTGCCCTCACTGCTCTTAGAGGTGTCCCTGTGGACCAGGAGACACCGTGGGGGGTGGTTTCCATTCTAACGAGGCCCCATCTTCGGGAGTTATCCATTAACTCGGCTTCCCGAGGCTGGCCTCTGCGGGGCTGCTGGCGCCCCTGACAGCAGGTACTATGTCTTCCTCAGCCCTGGGGGCAGCAGCGCACAGCAGGCGCCCTGCGTAGTCAGAGGTGTGCTGACTTTCCGCGTCCCACGGTGCAGGTTAAGGCTGCACTCAGCCACGTCGCTCCTGAGTTCGGCCCACGGACCGCCACCCCTTCCCCTGCCCAGCATCCTGACCCACCTGCTGCGTAGGGCATCACGGTCCGGCAGAGATGGACGGTGTGAGCCTGTCTGTGCGCCCTGTGCCACTGGCCATGTTGTGCTTACCCTGTGGAATGCGCGTCTGCCTGCCTTTCAGAGCGTGTGAGGTCAGAGGTCAGCGGTCTTTGGCTGTTGCCCAGTTGCTCAGGGCCCCTCCCACTCTGTGTGCTGGTGCTCCAGAGGGACAGGCACACCAGCTAAACTTCCTGCCCGGATGCACAGTTTGGCCGTATCCAGGCAGCTGTCATCGGCGCACCTGGGAGGCGTGTGCTCGGGCCAGGGCTCACAGCCTGGGCGATGGGCAGCGATGTAGGGGAGGACCAGGGACTCGGCCGCATGTTCCTTGTGAATCTCACAACGTGATGTATGATTCAGATAGTGCCTTGTTCTTTTGTTTTAAGAAGAAAGGGGGACGGTGGCGGCCACCGCGTTCCAACAGCACAAGCTGCTTTGTCTAAAGGGAAGGTCTACACGGGCTCCTCCACCCTGGGGCTCCATGAACCCCTCCTGACCTGGCCCAAACATGCAATTTTATGACCGAATTCAGTGAATCCCAGAAAAGTGAAATGGCTGCATAATTCATCAGAGACCAAGATGGGTACCCAGGTGTCCTGTCTCCTGCTGTACTTATTTCCTTAGGATCCCAGTGGTTTTTGTCTTTCACTGTATCATATCTTTGGTGCTTTTTGAAATAACCTTATTGAGAACATGCCAGATCTCAAAATTAAAAATATACTTCGTATTTCTTGTACATGCGTGCCACGATGACACCATCATATTCTCAGACCGTGGCTAGGCCAGGGCTTCCTTAGTGTACGTATGTGTTAGTAATGATAGCATGTTTCTGAAGCCAGACAGGACATCTGCTTGTTTTTAACATTGCATTGTGAAGAATGTTTGCTATAAGGACATTCATCACTTGTTAAAATGGAATTAAAAGTTCCTGTTCAGAGCAGAGTGAAATTTCAAGGCTGAAGAAGTTCCATGCTAGACATAGTTTATATTTGAAATTCTAGAATCAGTTGAAATAAAAGCATCTTCTCACATAAGAGCCAAACTTCCCTCACTCGTTCTGACTCAGCCTTCCTGGAGATTCTGCCCCAACAGGGCGTCCCTGAGCACACGGCAGGACCTCAGAATGCTCTGGGCCCTGCAGTCCCTCCACGGCTGCCAGGGGCGGCTGGGTCTTCCTGGGACTTGTGAGGCCCACTCTTGAGACCTTGGATGGATCTGGGGGTACCGTGGGAAGCAAGGGCTCAGGACCCCAATGTGCCTCACCACGTCGCCACCCCGTTCTGCTGACTTTGTTGTACCTGCCTGTTGATTTGGTTGTCTGTTTAATTTCCTGCTGTGGCCCCTGCCACACTGTGTGCTCCCAGAGAGCAGAGACCTTGTCTCATCTGCTCGTCCCTGCCTTTCCCTAGATCGGCGCCTGGAGCACGGCGGATCAAAGTCAGAATGAAAGACGAGTGCAGGAGGGGCTCAGTGTCCGTCTGCGTTGTCCCGGGCCACGGATTCTTTTCACTCACCTTACTGAGTCTGAGTCCCCTCCCACCCTAATGTTGCTCATTGCTTGGATCGCCTTGAGCCATTGGTTCGGCGGCTCGCACTCACCCAGCAAAGCGCTGCACAGGGCTCTTGTTAGGTGAGTGGGTCACCGTCTCTTCCTGTCTTCACCTGTCTCTCACATTCAGCGTGGCCAACGAAATTCATGCTCCTGCGTTCCAAAGCGAGTTATAAATCTGTTTCTGTCTTTAGCCACCTGGCTTAAGCCTTTGACTCATGATTCTGACAGTCTTCATTACTATTCTTGTTCCTGTTGTAATCTCAAAATCCTGGCTATCAAGACAAGGGGCTTAGAAGTAACATTAATTAGCCCAAACTCTCCCATCCTGAGAGGTGCCCAGAAATGGTCAGCTTCGGATGAATGCGCTGGTTGCTCTCAGTTTTACGTGAAAGGTGGATAGCAATAAATAAACTCGAGCACGCTGCATTTCCCAGATGCTTTTGGTTCTCTGGTTTTCCCTCAGAGGTGGGGCTGGCAGGTTCCAAGGATGGTGCAGGAACTATTAAAAGATTAAATAGCTGAAGTTTGAAAAATGAGTTACCTGCTCAAGGGTGTGAAGACTGGAACTTAAGTTCCTGGTCTGGGACTTCTCAGGACACCAGCCTGACCATAGTGAGGGACGTCAGCACAGTTTCTGTATGTGTCTTTCGTAAATCATCTCAGAAGTACAGGTGGAAGATTTTTACATAATGAAAATTTTGATAGGTGGTGTTGGTAGGTCTGAGATACAGTTAACACTAACAGCCTCACGTTACATTGAACTGAGTGGAAGGATACACTTGAGCAAAGTAGGGCAAATACGATAGGTGCTAAGAATGACCGATGGAGGAAAAATTTTCCAAAGTTCACACGTTCGGCTTACGTTTACAAAGGTGTAGTCAAGGATAGTTACATTGTATCTGAAGCAAAAGCCGGGGCTTGCCACAAAATCTTTTGATCTCGAGTAAAGAGAAACGAGGATGCTATTGAGAGTGTTTGTTACACTAGCAGACGGAGTTGACCTGTGCCCTTCTCCCCGCTTCCCTCAATGTTCACGACCACGTACATCACCACAGGACAGTGCTCAGAATCAGGAAATGACGTGTGATAGTGCGTTACTCTCATACACGTAATTAAGAGAAGGAGCTAAAGCTAACCCAATAATTAAGTGCATTTCTACCAATAATTGTAGCATAGGGCTTTTAAAGAAAACTAATAAATTAGTGTTTTAACTTTAGAATAATAAACAGAGCACTCATGCATACATTTCCACCTGTTCGTTTTTCCTGCCTGTCACTTTTTGGTCTTGAACCATAACATACAGAATTTTCCAGTGGACCTAGGGGGCTCCCAGGTGATCTCAGTACTTGCAGCTCTGTTGGGAAGGACATGCTTATTTTGCTCCAGATTCTCCCAATCCAGCTCAGCAGTGCCTCACATCCCGTTCCCACGAGAAAAACTGGGCAATGAGATGGCTTTCTACAGTGTGAAATGAAACCTTCACTAAAAGTGCCGGTAGACCAAACCGTCCACACGCTTTGGGTTGTCCAGCTGCAGTTTGGGGATCAGGTAGATGGGCACAGTGACACCGAACGTAACATGACATGATGTCTCTCTTGATGACAAATGCTGCTACAAAATTATGTGAGTACAGTTTATAAGTGACAAAGGGCGAAGTGGAATTACTTGATATCTTGTGGTTTAAGAACGATACTTGAATATGATCTTATGCATGAAAATGCGTAGGACGATATGTCTGTTGTTTTGATGTAATTGTGTTCAAGGTGAAGGTGTCCCAGCATTGAATCAGCGTCGTCTTCAGTGTCGCAGATCTGTCCTGGAAGAACATTCCTGAGGAGAAGTAGACAGGGAAGTCTTAAATGGTCTGCATGATATTCTTCTGCCTTCATAATTTAGGAGTTGTTTTATATTTGAAAAATTCTTTTGTTCTTTTTTTTGGCGGGGGGTGGTTCCCTGGCTGGGAATCGAACCCTGGCCGCGGCAAGGAGCACGCCAAGCTCAGCCACTGCACCCCCCAGGGAACCCCCTTCTTTTGTTGTTAAATAAAATTGGATCCCTTTTTTATTTTACACTCAGACCAGAAGAAGCTCCAAGTACATAAAAAATCTAGATGTAAACAAAGGAAGCCATAGATGTATTAGCATAAAGCAAGCATGGTCACACCCTGGGAGCAGAGAAAAACCTTCCTATGTGTGACTCAAGAACTATAAGCACTAAAAGAAGAGATTAATAAATTGACTGCAAGGTGTAAAAAAGGTAAAGTTAAAAGACAAATGGCACACTAGGAAAAAGT
This sequence comes from Lyroderma lyra, assembly GCA_004026885.1. Lineage (NCBI taxonomy): Eukaryota > Metazoa > Chordata > Mammalia > Chiroptera > Megadermatidae > Lyroderma > Lyroderma lyra. The sequence continues at coordinate 90,091 of PVJL010004695.1, read as the reverse complement.
CTTTGCGCCTTATATCACAGATAAAGGGCTAATATACCAAGACCTCCTGAAGATCTAAGAGGAAAGGGGAAGAGAAAAGAAAGAACTGAGTAACCAGTTCACAGAAGAAAGCATGAAATGATGGGTACACAGGAAAAGATGCTCACTTTGATTCATGACAAGAGAAATGTGATTTGAAGTATACCAGCATACCACCGTCACCAGATTTGCCCAGCCCCACCCCCACCCCCCAAAATATGTCCGAAAGGTCATCCACATGTCCGACAGTGAGGCCGTGGAGGAGCAAACATCCAACGCAGTACGGCCCATCAAAAGGGACTTCACAGGATCTAGCAAAATTACACGTGCGTTTGATCCTTTTCACCTAGCAATCCCACCTGTGGGGTTCTATCCCAGAGTTAGACTGGGAAGATACCAAATGATTGAACACAGTTATGCATTGCGGCATTATTTGTAGTAGTGAAAGAATGGAAACAATCACATTTCCACCAATAAGAAATGGCTGGAAAAAAAGTCTGCAAAAATGGAATACTGTTCTGTTGTAAAAAGGAAGGAAGAAATTCTTTATATACTGATATGAAGTAATATCCACGATATACAGATTAATATTAAAAAGTAAAGAGTGAAAATATATGTGCACTATCTCTTCGGAGAGGGAAAAGAAAAATCCTTCTGTGTAGTAATAACTTATGTAATAATTGTGGGCGAGGATGGGAAGTTAGGAATATGTGTATGCACGTGTGCTTGTGTTTACAAAAAGAAATACTGGGAAGATAATGCAGAAATTCATCATTTTGTCACCCCCTTTGGAAGTAACATTCAAGCAGCAATCATTTGTGAGTGGAGCTGTTGGTTCGGAGGTGGGGGAGAAAGGTTATAGTGGAGGTAACAGGCCATGGCCACCTCCAGAAGTGTGACAGACCAACATGTGCTCCTATTGCAGTGTCATAGGGAGCACATAGTATGACCTGTGAAGTATTTTGAAACCAAATCTTATAAAGCCTCCCCTCCCCACAACCTCTTCCCTCAGGACTTTCATAAACTTTTAACCCGTTCTCTATCTGGTGTTTGAGGAGTTAAAATGTATTTGGAATTTCAGAAACAGGGAAAAGAGTACGGGTGTATTCTGTACAAGGCCATAGAGCTGCGTGACCTGCCTCTCTTGTTGACACACTGGCGTTCCAGATTAATTCTTGAGATACCTCTGCTTTCTGGGCAGATGGAGCACATGCAGAAAAGTGTGTCTCCAGAAGAAAAGGAGGCTGAATCTCAGTAAGTTTACTTTAAATTTTTGCCTTCAGAAGAATCTAGCTGGAAGCAGTTTTAATTTTAGCACATACTTATATGAGGTCTGACAGTTAAGTTCACAAACTCACCACCGTGCGCTTAATGTTGGCAGCACTGTACACACAACTCGGTGAGGTGTCATAACCCTGGTCTACCTGTGTCTCACAGCTGTGCTCGTGTCGACGTGTGGCGGTGTCTTGCTGACTGGTGTTCGTTATCGTTGTTGCATGTTTTTATGTGCCGTTGCAAGAATGTCAGAGCCTGAATTACAGCAACAAACAAACATTAAATTTCTTGTTAAACTTGGCAAGAGTGGAAGTGCAATCAGGGACATGTTAGTTCAAGTTTACAGGAATAATGCCATGAAGAAAACAGCAGTGTAGAATGGGTTAAACATTTTTCTGAGAGGAGAGAAAGTGTCACTGATGAAGAGAGGTCAAGGCAGCCAGTAACGAGCAGAACTGATGATAACGTTGCAAAAATTCACTGAAATGTGACAGCAGACCAAGTAAACATCAATAGAGAAACAGTTAGGAAAATCTTAACTGAGAATCTTGGCATAAGAAAGGTGTGTGCACACATGGTCCCGAAGGAGCTCACTGATGAACAAAAGCAAAGGAGAGTCGGAGTTTGCCAAGACCTTTTGCGGAGGCAACATGATGTTCTGGGCCGTGTTCTCACTGGTGATGAAACATGGTGTACCAATACGACCCTGAAACACAGCATCAAAGTGCACACTGGACGTCAGCCAGTTCTCTAGGATGTTCTGTCAGTCCCAATCAAGAGTCAAAACAATGTTACTAACCCTTTTTTATGTCAGAGGGATCATTCATTCTGAATTTGTACCAACTAGACAGTCAACCCAGTTTACTATTGGGACGTGCTGAGAAGGCTGCGTGAAAAAGTTACATCTGTGAAGGAGTGTTTAGCCAGGACACAAATAACTGTCTGGGAACACCCTCCCTACTCACCTGATCTGATCACCAATGACCTTTTTCCTTAACCAAAGGAGAAGCCAATATTGAAAGGAAGACATTTTGATGACATTCAGGACATCAAGGGTCATATGGCAATGGCTCTGATGGCCATTCCACACAAAGAGTTCAAAATGGCATTGAAGGGTGGACTAGTTGCTGGTGTTGGTACGTAGCTTCCCAAGGGGAGGACTTCAAAGGTGACCGTAGTGGTATTTCAGCAGTGAGGTGTGGAGCACTTTGTCTAAGGTGAGTTTGTGAACCTAATTGTCCGACCTCGTATTTTGTGCTCTACCGGTTAGAGTGTTTATAATGGTGTGTGGAGGTGGGAGCAGCACCATGCTCTACTGCCTTGATGCCTCATTTCAACCTATCTTTAAAATTCTAAGTATTATGTAATGTACTCTATATGTAAAAAAAAAAAAATTACTATGAAAGCATGAAACGTGTACAAAAGTAGAAAAATATAATGAGTCCTTATGTACCTGTTATCATTTGGCTTCAACAATTACTAGTATTTGCCAATCTTCTTTAGTGCAATTCTTATCACTGTTTTCCTAAATCTCAGACATCATGTCATGATTGTGTAATCCTATACTTTCTCAGTTGCAACAATTTACATGGATACTTGAAAACGCCAAAATTTACCGTATCTTGTTGTTGTTCAGCCTCAGAAAATGTAGTGCTTTCATTTCTTGTACCCCAGGTGGTACAGATTTTAAATCGTTGTGATCCAGAAACAGCTCTCTCAGGGAATGATAAGCCCCGTAGAAGGACACTCGGTCCACGCCGTCGTCAGAGAGTTTGTTAAATGACAGGTACAGGTATTCCAGGCCTGGTGCCATGTGGCCAAACACGTAGCCAGGGATGCGCTCAATCCTGTTCCCCAGGAGCACAAGGTGCAACAGTGACTTGGGGAGGTAGGAGGGGACCTGGTAGAGCTTGTTGTAGGAGAGGTCGATCGATTCTAGATTTCTGCAGCAAAGGGAAGAGCAAACAGGGTGGGATGTTGGGGTGTGACCATGAACTCTAGGGTTCTGACAGGCTGGTCAGCATGCTCGCTGGCCAGCGCGCGGTGTGCAAGAGTGATTCCCAGTGTGACAGTGGCCATGAGAGAGGAGCCCCAGGGTTCAGAGAGAGAGAGAGAGAGAGAGACGTATCCCAGGGGTGATGGTGAGGCCCGAGGAAGTCCCCTCATCTCTCTAAGGTTGGGCTTGAGTCAGAAACAGGATCCGGGAACCCTGGTGCGCACCCGCGGCAGCTCCACGGGCTTTCTTGTTTTTGTTGCACGTTTGATCTCACCTGGCCCCTGGGACCTGGTTGTTCACTGGCCGGGAGACAAGGGAAGTGCGAGCTCCCTGGGGGTTTCAGGAGCCTCACCTGCAGCCTCCGCCTGCCCGCAAATACTTTGCACCTGATGGAGGTCAGTCACACACACCCCTACCCCCCTCTGCGCCGTCTTATGAGCCCAGTTGGCCCTCAAGACCCGTTTTCATCCCTTCCCATCCCTCTCCTGGGCAGGGCTGTCACATCCCTCCTTCCCTCTCCACACGCTGGACCTGCCTACAGGCTCAGCCTGGCTGCTGCATGAGGCCCACCCCCCCCCCCCCACGGCAAGGCCCCCGCCCACTGGCCCTTCACTCTGGGTGGTGGCTGGGGCCTCCAGTCCCTCTCCGGGGAGGGGCGGTGCTGCTGTTGCTTAGGCTGTCAGGCTGTTGTCCAGTCTGATCTGTCAGACTCGAAGCAGAGAAAGTGTGTGGACTGAGGGCAGTGAGGTGTGGGCAGTGAAGCCCGGGGGTTCTTCCTGCAGCTTCCTTCCTGAGTCTGTGCAGAGGGCTATCCCACTCCACCTCCAAGGCCACCCACCGGGAGGTCACGCTGCTCAGGCTCAGCACCTGCATGTGGTCACTGTCACACACCGTTTGACACCAGGGAAGTGGCTGAGCTTGGGGGAGGGGCGGGGCACTGAGGAGGGGCGCTGAGGCCATGGTCCCAGCCTGGTGGCAGTGGCGGCAGGAAGTCGGCTAAGCGGGGCGTCGCCGCGTACTCACTCCTGGTTTATCCAGGCCAGAGGGGCGATCCTGTCCTCCTCAATGTCATTGTGGCTCAGTGCAATGACGTTGATGTTTCTGGTGTGGTTGAAACAGATTTCAGTTATTTCCTCAATTTGGTTGTTTTCTAGGTGTAATTCCTGTAATTAAGAGAAAGGATGATTGTTTTGATAAATATATTCAATTTCACAAAAATGAAAATGATACTGTAGCCTTTTCTCATTAGTTTTATCTAAGGATCTTCTGCTCTTTCCGGTGAGTTCTTTTTTTTTTTTTTTTTTTATAATTTTTGATTAAATATAGAGCTGACATACACAGTATGAGTGACAGGTGTACACCACAGTTACAACCCTTCCACACCCAAAGCAGTGACCTAACAGGGTCCCGCGCTGTCACCATGTCACCGACTGTATCCCTGGGCCGCACGTCACGTCCCCGCGAGTGGTTTGGTTTATTCCTGGGAATCTGGGCCCTCATTCCCCTTCACCTTTTCTACCCTTTTAAAATTTTTCAATTATAGTTGACATTGTGAGTTCGTTTTTTAAGCTGTCAGATCTTCCACTTAGAAAAAAGTATCAGTCATGGTTACAGAATTAAATGAATTTTAATTACTTTGAACCATAAAATGTTGCAACCTATACTATGCTGTAATAATTGTATAAAGCTTTCTAATTTACAAAACTTATTTGCATAAATTATCTCATCAGGGCTTCAAACCTTAGAAAATAGGTAGAATTATAGTCCCCGGCCGGCAGGGGAGAGACTCAGCCTAGAGAGGTGGCTGCTGTGCCCAAGGTCACGCGCTGATGTGCGAGGACAGCTCATCCTGGCCCCCCGTAGTCCTACTGTCTGTCGTTTCCTTAGCCTCATATTTTTTAGACTTGCTCGTATTGAAGTTAATTCCATTAAAGTTAATTAAGAGCATTCATTTACACCAGGGTGAAGTATGCTAGAAGTTTTTCAGCGGTTAGCTGCCTTCAGGTGAAATTCAGGTGGCATCAGTTTTTCATTCAAGGGCCTTGTGGAAATCGGGAAGTGGCCTTCGCTGGCGTGCATCCTCAGTGTAACTTTGTCACTGTAGTTTGTTTCTGTTAGAAATGGGTGAAGAGGTTCCAGGTTTTGGCTTTTACCTTCATATGTGTTCAGGGGTAAACTAGATCGGTGGTTCCCAAACTCGGTTGTATATTAGCATCACTTGTGAGCTTTTAAAAGTGTCAATTCCAACCCAGATGGACCCCAAGCACACTGTGCAGATGCTGAAACTGCAGCTCTGACGCAGGGCTCGGGTGGGGTCAGAGCACCCCCTTCCCTGTGGAAAGAGAAGCCGGATGCGGAGCGGAGGCACATCGCTCCCCGTGCTGAGGCCTGTGCTTGTGTGTGCGTGTTACTGTGTGCACGCAGTATCTTTTGAAAATTTTAATTTCTGAAAAAGTTATAAATTGCTCACTCCACCTTACAAAGAACCCGATTGAACATGGATAGGTCCGGGAGTCTCTATGTCTTTAGAATCCAGGTGACTGTGATGGAAAGCCAGGTAGTGGAGCTTTGGCCTTGACTGTTGCAGTACGTTCTGAAGTGGTGTCTTAACCTGGAAATGGAGGAAGGGGAGCGTTGGTGGCTGTGGCAGGGACATCAGGTTCACTGGGTCCAGAGCTACGGAAAACTCTAGCTGGGTGATCGTGCGTGTGGTAGAAACGGAGCTCAGAGGAGGTGGCCCGAATTTCAGCTGAGTCAGCCGACCCCCTTGTCCTTAAAGCAGGAGCTTGGGGTGTGTACTCAACAGCAGAGGCCGTCAGGAGTTGCCCCTTAGCTAAGTGTGTCCCTTGCCGCAGCAAAGGAGGCCGCGGGCCTGGGTGGCAGGGGCGTCTCCAGAGGGGCTGGGCACAGGACTGCGCTGGGGCGCTGGGTAGGAGGTGGTCAGAACTGGCACATCGGGGGGCTGCCGCACAGCCTGTCCGCGGAGGGGGCCTCCGGGTGGAGCAGACTAGGGTGACCACCACAGCTCCTGTTTGGACAGTTCACACTGTCTTCCAAGTCAGGGTACTTTTTGTACGCTGTAGTGTCAGTCTGTCTTTCCCGGTGTCTTTCCAAGAGCTGTCAGCAGGACCAGTTATTACTTGATCGAGGGCCTCTACTCATAATTATAATTTTGACGCGTAAGTTTATATTATTTGAAGATAAAACAGTGTTCAAATTACAGTAGGTTCCATATACAGCAGCAAAACTACTGAGTTTAATATGCACCACAACAATCTCTTTAAATATTATTGTTTTCTTATAGCACACTATATTTAAAATATAAAACATTAGAAGAAAGATACTGGTACCTCAATAGAAGCAGGAAGACCCTGTGGAATAATTCTGAATTTATTTCTTCCCAGACGCAGGTAGGATAGGCTCTTTAGAGGTTTAAAAGCTAAAGGACTAACATTGCTCTCACTGAGATTATTTCCTTCCAGTTCTAAGGTGACCAGTTGATTTAAGTCTATAAAAAAAATAAAATTATTGAGCTATTAATCATTGGAAAACCATGCAATTTCTGTAACCTTTCAAAATATCCTATGAAACGTTCACTTTACTGGGAGGGCAGCTCCTCTCTTTGTATCTCCCCATAGAGCCTTTTCCCAAGTGCTCTGCACACCCAGACCTTGAGTTCAGCGAGACTGGAGGCTGAGGGTGCAGTCCAGTGCAGGGGCAGGCCTGCAGGGAGGTCACTGCACTGTCTGGTGAAAGCGTGCTCTCTGAGGAACTCGGAGGCAGGGGAAGGAGAGCCGGCGCCCTCACAGAGGCAGCGATAACCAAGCAGGGACTCGAGGCAGAAGGTTGCGGAAGGTCATCCGAAGCATTTGCAAAGATGGGTAGGAGTGCAATGGCAGCGTGCGTGGGCTGCCAGAGCCCTGTAACCCAAGTGCTGCCCTTCCCAGGATGGAGGAGGGGCGCTCTGTGCCTGGCAGACCCTGCCGCTGACCACAGGGGCGGTAGCAGTGAATTCCCGTCCCATTTGTTCACTTCCTGGCAGAGAATGCAGCCGAGGAGACGGTTTGAAAGGAAAATGATAAAAAATGCTCCACATGTTCAGACTGAGCTACCAGGAAAGGCCTTTGCACAAACAAGTTTTTCTCTAAGTTATGTCTACTGGGCTCAGGAGTAGAGCGGCCCAAATTAACTGGAAGCCTAAGGCAGAGTGGACAGCTCATCAGTGAGGGCTCCCAGAGGCGTCTGAGTCAGACCTCCAGGGTGTGACTCGGGAGTCGGTGCAGCACCAGGCGTGTCTTCATCCTCCACTCGCGTCCCGGGCACGGCCCTGAGTCCTCTGCGCAGCCCGGTGCCTGCTCTCAGGCCCATCGCAGAGGCACAGACGTGGGCGCTGGGAGACAGCAGTGTGGACGGGGCGGTGGGGGGGGGGGCGTGGGTCGGCTGGAGTGCAGGCAGGGCTGGCTGGCGGCTCGGGGCCAGTCGGAGGGCTGCGAGACAGGAAGTAGGCCCACCAGCGCGCTGCGATAAGTGCCTCTGTTTGCTCACGTGACCTTAATTCCAAACCACAGCTGCCTGAGACCCCGCACGCCTAGCTAGTGTGCAGTGGGGGTTTGGGAGTGTAACAGAAGTTTCCCAGGGAAAAGCGGGCAGTGGAGTCATGGCCACCACAGGCCTCAGATGAGTCAGACACATACATGCAGTGCCGGTTCATTGTGCGCCTCTGCAGGTGCGCTCTGGCCCGTGTAGGAAGCACACGCAGTAGGTGTGTCCTGTATGTAACAGCAAGCAGGAGAAGTCAGAACAGGTTAAAGGGTTCTTGAGGTTAGACTTGGGGTAGAAAGAGGGTTTATGAGCAGAGAGCTGGTGGGAGAACCACACGCCCGGTTCTGGACATGGACAGACATGCATGAGAACGGGACCTTGCCGCTGTGTGGGTGACACGCAGTCATTGCTGGAGGGGCTGCCCTGATTGTGGGTGTGGTTCATGCAGACCGACATTTTTGAAGCCCCTCCAGTGTTCTCCTGCTGCCCCCCCCTCCCCTCCCCTTCCCTCGGTTGTAAGGCCCTCCTGCTCTCCCCCGTGGGTGTGCATGTCCCCCAGTGGGTCCTGGGTGAGCCCCACACGCCTCGTACCCTGCGGCCCAGCCTCACAGAGCTGTGTGCAGGGCCCTGAGCGTCCAGGTCGTCTGCTTTCTCCACACTTTGGTGCACGCTGCTTCTCTCCCTCACGTGCCATTCCTCCCCACCTCTCTGGAACCACATATGACCTGCGAGGTCACACGTGAAGACCTGCCATGAGAGGTCAGGGAAGAACGCAGGCCCCTGGGGGCCAAGCTGGGGGCCTCCACTCGAGGGGGCCGCTGCCCAGCACTGGCAGTGGCTTCACCCTGCGGGTCTGCCTGACCATCCAGGCAGCAGGACTCCCAAGAGCTCAGGAGTCTGCACTGCAGCAGTCAGGGAGAGACCAGCACCTGGGGGCCCACACTGGAGCAGGGCTAAAGTCAGCCCGGGGAGAGGGGGCAGCAGTCCACACGGAGCTCAGGGGCCTGGCGGTACGGTGGCCGTGTGAACCTCCTCGTGGCCCCTGCTCGGGGCCGAGGCCACTTGGTCCCTGGACTCTGGAGACGGAAGGGAACATGCACAAGGCCAGCGGGCCCTGGACCACAGTCCTCCCACTGGAGAGGTGGGGGCATCTGTGCCTGAGGGACAGGGGCGTGTGGACAGGCAGTGACAGGAATGCGTGACAGCACCACCTCGCTATGGCTAAGATGTTTTGTAAGGTGTCCCTGGATAACACTGCTAGAGATGTGATCTCACCCGCAGGTCACGTACATTTTGCTCCTCTCCTCCTAAATTAAGCGTGCCTCTGGCCTGTTTCCGTTTCTAGCAGTTAGAAATGGAATTTTCTAATGTCTTGTCCGTAAGACAAAGCCCATCAAAATTGTGTTTATTAATGTGTTTCTTGTGTGCTCTGAAATCCATCTGGAAACAGAGCATTTCCATAACTCTGGAACCCTCGGTTGGCGGTTCTCTTTATTACTGGTTTGTTTGTTTGTTTTTTTTCCTATCACCAGAAGTGTTTTCTTCCTATGAAGTTTTTTGGGAGTGAAGGGACACAGCTGAGTTATTTTATGCCTTTAAAGGCTTGGGATATCAGCATTAACATAATGAATATGTTTCAAATCAAAGAAACAGTGTTGAGCACTTTACCTCAAGAGCTATGCTAGACTGTTAGGAAAATGAAATGAAAAATTAGGCGGGGAGTCTTGGTCTTGAAAAAGCATGTCCTCTCGTGAGCGACACTGGCTGGAACTCATGAAGAGCGAACCGAACACTACCTTCCGTGTCGAGGTCGCCGTGCAACAACCTCGGTTGTGCAGCTCAGTCCAGAGGCAGCGTCAGTGTCAGCCCCAGGTGTGTCCCACGCATGGAGTGTGAGGTGCCTGCACCAGAGCTCGTTCAAGAGCAAGCCAGGCTGCCGCAGCCGCCACACACCACGGCGCACCACTGGTCCTGCCGGTGGCCTGGGGGTCCCACCTCCTTGACACCAAGTGGCAGAAGTGCTGGAGCAGCCCCCTTTTGGGAACAAGACTGTCAAAGCCAGAGTGGCTGCCAGGGCATACATGTGCTGAGGTTCATGTCCTCAGCCTCACGTGGACTGCCCACTCACTCAGTGTGACACATAAATCTCATGCACTGAGCACCGAGAGCACAGCGCTGTCACCACGAACCGCCTTCCCACCCCCGAGTGTCCGTGCAGACTCAGTGCCGTGCGTGCAGCATCAGAGCAGCTCTCGGGACGTTACGGGTTGGGAGTTCAGTTCCTGTACAGTGCGTGAGGACAACCTGCAATCACTGAGACTTTTGTTTTTATTTAGGGTACTTTTTAAGACAGTGGGCAGTCTAAAATGCATTTTCAAAAGTTCACCAGTCAATAATTAAAATAAGTTTTATCACCTTAAATGGTGAAGTGACCTAAAAAACCTCACTAGCTGCTCCTTCAAGAAGACTGCAAAAATTCTCACACAACTACAGAAGAAAGGTTGTGAGGACACACGTAAAACCAGATGCCATGTACCTGATAAACTGTCTTCATCAACGGCCTGCAGGAGGTTCTCATTGACTTTAAGTTCTTCCAGTGCGGACGGTAGTTCCGACGGAATCTCTACCAAATGGTTTCCATCCATGTTCAGGTGCACTAGCTTCTTCAAAGCCTTGAAAAGCGAATAGAAAAATTACTTGTGTATCTGGCCTCGGGTGTGCAGTAACGAGTCTCAATTAACGGTCAGTTTGCTGCAGTCACTGAAGCCGTATGAGCTCGCACTTACTCTGGTTTAGACAGGAGCCCCCGTGTTCTCCCTGCCAGGGAGAAGCTGGTCCCGTCAGTATCTATTCCCAGGCACTTCCAGCGAACTGCCCCTGATGACTTGGTATTCCTGTCACCCGTATTTCTTTATCACCCGTCACTGTGGTTTTAGTAAGCAAGGGAAAGCCCCTGTGGCCCCTGGACTGGTTATATTTTGGTTGCTCTTAGATTGTCACCTTCTCAGCATTAGACACACTGTCTACTAAGTCATTCAGTGACCTGAATCTCACGGATGCTGGAGTTAGGCCGGCACTTTTAATCCTCTCAACTTACTTGAGTATTTGTAAGCCGTATCTGTCATCATTAAGGAGAAGCAAAACCATAAATAGTCCTAAAGATAGTGGAAATTCTTCAGGATGAAGTGTTAAAGATATCAGAAAGCTATTGCTACATGGCACCCAATGGTTTTGACTGTTTGGGAAATGTGTCTCCTTGTAGCTGTGTGCTCATTGGCCACATCAGCCCGCCTACCACAGCGATGCCGCATGCACGATGCGCTTTGTTGGTGCTCGGAGCTGAATTCCAGCAGTTTAGGGATGGGACAGAAAATCTCAAAAGAAGAATAGAAGGGGACTTCCCACAGTGTCTTCCTTTTTGATCAAATACAGGAACTGTGTAAGTCCCAGGTTTTGCATCAGGGGGATGGCTAGCACGAGGCAGGTGCCCCAGGTCTGTTGCAGACGTGGACAGCAGGTGTCTGGGCCTCTCACTGCCACCCAGACGCTGAGTGAGGACCAGACACTCAGCGTGTGCGAGGCCAGCGATCATCTCAAGACTGGGCAGAGCCTGTCCGAGGGCGTGCGTTTGACCTAGCGGGATGCAGTGGGTTTCACCTGGGCTCCTGGCATGAACGTGTCGATGGGCATTTGTCTACATGCACAGTCTCCTTCCTTGCTTCTACCTTTGCTTCTCTGAAATTCCTGGATCCTCTCTTCTTTTCCCCTTTTTAGAAAAAAAAAATGTCTCTGGTCTTTCAGAAGTTTCTTCTGTGCTGTTCCCTGTCTTCTTTCTTTCTCCAACCTGTTTCCCTGAGCCAGTTTTCTGAGTCCACTTGTTTTTCCAGAAGGCCCCCCCCCACCCCCCCACCCCCCGTGCCTTCATCAGATGTCGGCCCTGGTGCAGGGCTAATAGCATCTCCAGATAGAGCTGTCCTTCTTCCCAGAAATCCCTCATGTGCTAGGAGACCACATTTCAGCATGTTTTCAGCCACCTGGGGGGAAACTGCTCTATAAATTCACGTTAGTTTTGTCATGCATGCTGTTGCTGGTACTCTAAGGGTGAAGCATAGACAATCGGCCAGAAACTTGTGAAACAACAGGCTGTATTCAGGATGAAACTTGAATACACTTTAGGGACATCAGAGAGGAAACTTTCTTAGGAAAAAACTGCCAGTTAGAACATTCCCTCCCTCCCCCATTCCGCCCTCTGCCAGTACAAGTCGTAGGAGAGCCACCCAAACGGACTGTGACTCACGAATCAGACCGTGCACTGACCTTGAACGCTTTTGGACCGATGCCTGAGGAGCTGATATTGTTCCTGCTCAGGTCGAGCCTTTCTAAATTCGGTAATCCATTAAAGGCCTCATCTGGAACGGAGGTGATGGAATTGCCTAGGAAATGCAGCAGTCGTGTTTTACGCCCGCGTGCCTGTACGTGCACGTACATGCGGGCGCACGGGCACATGCTTTATCCGGACAGAGTAATACTCCTAACCGGTGGAATAGGAGGGCTGTCCGGAAAGTATCCAGCTACGTACTATGAAAACTAGAGGCCTTTATGGCTGGGGTGTTCCCGGACAGCCCTCGTATGTATTACATAAACAAATGCACGTTTAGGGAAATAGGACCGGGCCTGGACTGTTTCGCAGAGGCAGACTTTTCACTCCGAGGACTTGCCGTGCCCTGGTCCCTCGTGTTTTACAATCAGCTGCTTCTAACGGCCAGAATGTGGTTTGCTGGACAATTCTGTTACCATTACACATTTTACAACAAAGGCGTGTTTCTGGAAGGTTACATGGAAACTGGTTTTTATGGTTCCTCATGTTTTCCCATCGACATTTCCTAGAGCCGGGGTCAGAAATATGATACAGTTGCTAATCGTTAGAGTCCTGGGCACATCACATACCTTCTCTGAGCATCAGTTTCCTTCCCCAAATAAGCAGCCTGGGGGGGAGAATCTCTCAGATCACCTCCAGATCTAATGTTTTACTATTATGACTTTAATCTCTACAAGTTTCTTACATTTATGGGGTTTTGTTTGGACATTTAGTTGAGCACAGTAGTCAGGGACTTTAAATCCAGAAAATGAGCCAGAAATGGGCCAGAAATGGTGAGCACCATGAAAACCACGTGGCAACCTTGAAAAGCCAAGGTCGGCATGACTGAGCTCAGGTTGTTCGTCTTTCAGACGCTCACAGGCTGGGCTTTCTTACAGCTGAGCACACCTGGCATGCAGGCCATGGGAGGTGGGCGTTGCTGGAGCAGGGGTCTGGGTCTGAGAGGGTGTTCTTAGGGGTCATCAGCGCACAGTGTCGGCAACAGTGAGACGCTGCGGGTGTCCTCTCACCACCAGGACTGCCATCCTGGACAAAGGTGTTGTACTTTTTCTGTTGAATGTTTATTTCTCTGGTCATTTATTAGTTTGATGGTACTTTTTTTCTCTGATTTCCCTCAAGACACACCTGAAACCCCATTCAGATTCTGTCACCCCTGCATCGGTAGGGCCACCCTCTGTCACCCCTGGGTGACAGGCCTCGTCACCCAGAGAAATAAATGCCCAGGCTCCTCAGCGGGCCCAGCCTCACGCACACACCGGGCATGCCGTTCCCCTCGCAGAACCCTTCCCGCTGGGTCTGTGAAGACGAGCAGAAAGTCCGGACAGCTCCGTGTAACGTCAGCACGGCTCAAATGAGGGGACAGCAGCTGATGGATGCAGCGTGCTGTGACCTCTCTGGCACTGCTGACAGGAGTATCTCAGCCACTTGAGGGACTGTCTGGTAGTTTTTTATAAAGTTAGATATGCATTTGCTGTGTCACTGAGCAGCCCTACTCCTGGGTGTGTCCTCTAGAGGACAGACGGCTTAAGTCCACCCAGACGTCTGTGCGTGGGTGTGTGTTTTATAGCAACTGCACACACAGTCGGCCCAAACTGGAAATTCTCCACACACATTCACCTGTACCTGTGGTTCATCCAAACAGTGAAATACGCTCAGCCGTCAGGAGGTGCAGGATACTGACAGATGCAGCAACCCGGAGGGCCCTCCAGAGCAGAATGCTAAGTGAAAGAAGCCCACCTGGGGGTGACACCTTTTTTGTGACGTACCAGAAAAGGCAGAACCGTGGAGGGGCACAGACATGGCAGCCGGGGCTGGGGAGGGGGGACCCGAGGGAACGTGGGGAGGTGGTGGGAGTGCTCTGTACCTTGATCTCCGTGGTGGTGGTTACCTGGCTATAAGAGTGTTATCAGAAGTCAACATGCCACACGTAGGTTTTACCACAGATGAATAAATCCTGCCTCAGTAGGGCTGACATTGAGGGAAAAGTCCTTGGGGAAATCGTGACTTGATTTGGAGGAATTTGCTTTATCCCTGACTGTGTTATTCTATAGTAAACACCTATCTCCTCTGCAAAGTCTCTTTCTTTGCGGATTGTGAAGTTGGTGTCGTTGGAGACAACTGATACTATGAAGTGAACATAGAACATTCCTAGGGCAGTGAGAGTTACGTGCTTCTAAAGCACACAGTGAAACAGGCATGAACATCTCTTACCGACGAGCTCCAGACTCGTAATCTCCGGTGCCGTTAGCGGGGGGATCTGTGTGAGGTCAGCGCCGATGCAGCTGATGGTCTTGTAGGACAGAGAGCACCTGCTGGGCAGCGGTGGCATGCCTCTGGGAGGGGCAGGGACAGGCTGTGGCAAGGGCATCCTGAACACGTCTCCTCTGACGGTCTCCTCCTCCTCGTCGTCCTCGTGGTCCTCGTCGTCTTCCCCTGCAGGGGCGCCGTGCGGGTGGGCCTGCCGCCCCTCCTCTCGAGGTCTCTGCTCGTCCCCTTCTCGGCTCCGTCCCTCACCGGGAAACCTCCCCCCTCCTCCAGGTCCAGGGATCAGTTCCTTTTGCCCCCTGTCTTCATTCATCTCTTCTTCATCCTCCTCAGACCGAAGCTCCTCTTTTCTCAGTGCTCGGTCCGCTTCCACCCGAGGAGGTGGTTCCCTTCGTTCTGCAGAATCACCAGAAAATTCAGTTCTGTCATTCGATGCTCTGCCACTGAGCAGCGGATAGGAGGCTGCTGACCCCGCAAGCAGTGGGCCGCAGGGGCAGGTTGCGATGTTAACGGAGGGAGGAAGCATAGTGAAAAAGGGGTTAGTAAGTATTGTTCCCTCAGGTATTTGAGCACAGCTTTGTTTGTTTGTTTGTTTGTTTGTTTGTGGGGCTCCCTGGCTGGGAGTCGAACCCAGGCCACAGTGTTGACAGTGCCGAAGCCACTACACCACCAGGGAACCCCCTTGAGTGCAGTTTAAACATGAAAGGCATCTTGCAATGTTTACTTGGATACTTTTACTAGTAACTTCCTTTCTGTTTTGGAAGGCCTATTGTAGACAATTTCTGTTTTGCCTTGGCCTGACTATTTATTTGTACTAAAGCATCATACTACCTGATGCAAAATGGTAAGCAGTCCTGTTGTTTATACTGAGATTGCAGTATAATTAGATGTGATAGCGCTATAATACACACTACTCAGTTCATTGGGGTTATCGGTAACACAAGAATTTGTACCCTATCAGAAATAAAAAAAGTGAAATGTGTATATTTTCCTTGCTTTAGGTAGAGAAATTGGCTTTTGTTTATAGATTTTTTTATTATTTTTGTCCAACTTTCTTTCAGCTCCATGGGTCTAAAAGCATCCTCTGATAGGAAGTTCTCTTGTATTTTCTTCCCGGACTTGACCTAAATCATTTTTACTTCTTGAGACTTAACAGAAGGTGCCCTGGACTTAAATGGTGTTGTTTTAGCCTAGACATAGGCACGAGAGTACTTGTTACTACTCCTTGACGATGGGAGTGGAAACACAGTGGTAGGAAGTTCATCTGCATTTGTCCCGAGCTGTGCACGTCTTTACTGCGGTGGGGAAGACGGGACTCAGACTCACCCCCTGAAGGAAGAGTTCTGGGCAGGAGCGAGCCCAGAGCACAGACTGTCATCCTCCAATAGGTACATAGTTACTTAATCATCTCCCTGCTTTCGTTTAATCCTGCACATAAATCACCACAAAAAGAGAACTCAGAAAATATAATAATTTCAGAGGATCAGTTGGGATTTCCATTCAGTATATATTACAAAGTCTGCGAGTTATTTTTTCCCCCCACATCTCTGGCAAAAAATACAAAAGGAGACTGGGAAAAAATTAGCTGAAGGAAACTAAAGCTATCATACGGAAACATTTAAAACCCTTCCTGTAGATCCAAGTTTATTTTTCCAAAATAACCAGAGCATTTCAAGAATATTCCAAGTCCTTTGGAAAATGTTTGGGAATTTCTGAATCTTGAAGCCTTCATCAACCTTGTGTGTCACCCCAAGGAGTCGGTTTTATTAAACACTGATTCTCTAACTTGTTGTAAAGTGATAATACCTTTATAAAATAATTGGTGATAGGCACCAAAACACAGTTCCCGAGTGTTCTGAAGTCCTTCCTGGCACTGGAGATTTGTAGGCGCCTACCCTGTGCATCTTGTGTGTGGAAACAGTCTGCCTTGATCACCCACCCCTTGCCATCTGCTTACTTGGCTGTGTTTGCCGATCTCCTAGGGCCCTGGGGCGGCTCTTCTTGGGCAGACCCGACCTCCCTCCTGGGGAGCCTCTGCTCCATCAGCTGTGAACCTCGTAGGGTGAGGGGACCGAGAGTAGCCAGCAAACCCCCAAGGGTGACCGGTCTGCACACAGCGGGGCCACACCGACACCGAGAGCTGGGCTTGACTCTCCGGGTGCAAGCCACGCCCCACTTTGCTCACCACGAGCCCTTCACCTGCCTCTGCGACCTGACCGTCCCCACACGGAGTCGTATTAGTGAGATGATGCCTGGAAGGGGCCGAGAGCTCAGGGACTGCTGGCTGTGCAGACCCTGTTGCTGCACTTCTCAAGCTGGGAGTCAGATGTGGCCTGGGGTCTGGTCCAAGTTTCCTCATTCTGATGGAGCGAGAGCTATGAAGTCGAGAGCTTTGATTTCTGTCCCCGACCGTGCACTTTCCCGAGTGCTTTCTGTGTTTACCCTAATGGTGCCAATATTTTAAGTACTCTAATGACTAGTTTATCATAAGTTAAAAGTTAGGGTAAGTGACAGGATAAAAACAAGTGTAAGTTAAGGGCTAAATGTTTATACCGGCGTCAGAGCAGACCGGGCAGCACTCTCCCTCAGGAGTGACTGTGTGGGGGCACGTCCGAGGGTGGCAGGTGGTCTCATCACAAAGCACTCGTCCGTGCGAGCAGAGGCAGGTGACGCAGGGCTCAGGGGACCACACGGCTCTGTTGTACATGGTCAGCCCGTTCACCACGCAGTGTCCCTTCCTTCCTAGGAGGGAACAGAAGACATTCAGATGCCTCGTGTGGTCCCCACGGGCACGGGAGCGAGCCCACTGGGAAGTCGCCGACAGGCCCGCACCGCGCAGCATGCTGTGTGCGTCCCCGTTCTCTGTCCTCCACCTCTCCCGCTCCGGCCCTGACAGCGACCTCTCCCTGGCCACGGGGCGCTGTGCGCTGTGCTTCCGTCTTGTATCTGTCGGGATGAACACGTTAACGTGCATAAGTGTGTCCTCTAAGCAGGCCGTTAGACAGCTGATTTGAATATTGGAATCTTTTCCTTCCGACCCTACCATCATCCCTAATAACTCTCCTCCATCTGATGAGCCACTGTCCCCAAATCCCGCCCCGAGGTGGGTTCTCACACGTGTCCCCTCCCGCACTGTTGGCGTGGTTCAGGCCCTCCCACCCCTCATCTTGGTGCTTTGCAGCAGACCCATCCCACTCACCCAGTGCCTCCCCTGGGAAACCAGATGCACACAGACCTTTCCTGATTGTACAAGTCCTATATGCTATCCAAAATTCCAACAGCCTTTCGCAGAAATGGGGAAGTTGATCCTCAAATTCCTGCAGAATGACAACGGGCCCCTAATAGCCAAAAGAATCTTTTTTAAAAAAGAACAGAATTGGAGAGCTCAGACTTGCAGATTTCAGAACTCCCTGCAGAGCTGCAGTCACCAGCTACGGCGCTGTGGTTCTAGCAGGGTAGACATACAGACCACTGGCCTGCTGAGAGTCCAGAAATAAACCCATACACCTGTGGCCAGAGGGTGTCTAACAAGCGTGCCAAGACCGTGCAATAGGGAGGAAACGTGGTCTCTTTCACAGATTGTGCTGGGACGCCTGGATATGCACACGCAGAAGAATGAAGCTGGTCCCACCTCACACCAAATGCGAAACCTCAAAATGGACCAGAAACCCAAATGTCAACACTAACACTACGAAACTCACAGAAGAAAAAGCACAGGTACAAACCTCTGTGACCTTAGATTTTTTTTTAGATATGAGTCCAAAACCACAAACAACAAAAAAACAAATAAATTGGACTTCATCAGAATTAAAATTTTGATGCATTTCAAAGGACACTGTCAAGAAAGTAGAAGGACAGTGCTCACCGTGGGAGGAAATATTTGCAAACCGCATGTGATGAAGAGCTCTCAGGACTTAACAACAGCAAGACAGACAACCCAATTCAAAAATGGGCAAAGGACTTGAATAGACATTTCTCCAAAGCAGATACAGAACGGACACCAGGCACATACAAAGATGTTCAACATCATTCGTCTTTAGGGAACCACAAATTAAGCCACAGTGAGATACCACTTCACGTCCACAGGAATGGCTACATTTTAGAAAATGGCAAATAACAGATGTCAGCAAAGATGAGGGGAAATTGAAATCTTTGAACATTGCTGGTGGCGTCACCTTTGTGGAAAACATGTGGTGGTTCCTCAATAAAACACACATGGAAGTACCACGTGGCCCAGCTCTAAGGCTCGGTATCTCCCCAAGAAAATTGCAAATGGAAGTTCACATTGAAAAACTTGTTCACAGACGTTCCTAGACATGTGGGAGGAAATAGTATTCAGTCCCCAAAAGGAGTGAAGTCGTGACACACACTGCAGCATGGTGGGCCTCGAAGTCATTCTGCTGAGTGAAAGAAGCTGGACACAAAAGGCTGCGTATTATTATATGACTGCTTTTATACGAAATACCCAGAATAGGCACATTTTAGAGACAGAAAGGGGTGAGGGGAAATGCAGAGTAACTGCTTCATATGCACGGAGCTCCCTGTGGAGTGGAGAGAATGTTCAGGAACCATTGTGGTGATGGTCACACAGCGTTGTGAGCGTCCTACACGCCACTGAACTGTACACTTGAAAATCTTAGCACGGTTAAGTTCTATGCTACGTGTAGTTTTACCACAGTTTAAAGATGTCCTGTGAGCAGACCCCTGGAGCACACTTAGGACACTTGAGAGATGTTTAGTGACATCATCTGCGACCCCCTCCCCCACGAGATCTGAGCACTGCGGGCGCACTGCTTCTACCACGTTATCTGGTAGGTCTCCCTGCCTCCAACGCTGCTCCCACTCAGGCGGTACTCGTGACCTAAATTGTATGTTTTCATGGTAATTGCGTGTTACTTCTGTTAACTTCATGGAAATAACATCATTTAGAAGCATTTGGTTTTCGTGAGGCGATATGTGAAGTACTGGCCACAGAATATTATGGGGTGATATTTTCTTTTGTCTTTAGAAAGTTTTATGTAATGGTTTTCTTCCAAACCTACAAAAATGCAGACCGTTAAATACTAGTTTTTAAAAATGCCTAGTTGAAATCTTTGGCAGACTTTCCAATCTTTTAAACCTTTAAAAATTCAGTAGTTTATTTTTATTGAAAATATGTAATAGCCATGTGTTCATGGAATCATCTCATTTATTTCGATGTCTTAGATGATTTATCATTATAAGTGAAAAGCAGCTTAGAAGCCTATGTGTATATTATTTATGTTATAGTTAGAACGATTTAAAATAGATGGCATAGTAAACAGACTAGAAATAAATAAAATAGTAACTGTGGTTCATAAGTGTAGTTGCAGGATAACTCTTTTTTTCTGTTTTCTAATTTTATATAAGTACATTCTATAAGTGATTTTTAAAATTTATCTTTGTAGATTAAATCAAAAGATTTTTGTTTGTTCGTTTGTTTTAAGTTTATCTTCATGGAAGTTCTTTGTTTCTCCCCTTCCCTCTAGTACTCTTTTCTTACCTGGTAGCACATTATAGCTTGATTCTACTCCAAGAAACCTTAAAAAGGCTTCGGACTCCTCCTCCGTGCTGTGATCCAGGTTGACCAGGGGAAGGGCGGCTGCTGCCATCACCGCCGTCGTTTGCTGCGTTCCAAGCTGTCTGTTGGACCGGTGGTTAGGCAGAGACCTTTCCCCCATTCTTCTGTAATTCATCTTCCTTTTTTGCTTCCTCGGAGTTTCTTCATTTTGTCCAAAGTCAGGTTGAAAAATAAGCAGGGAAAAACAAAACAAACCTGCAAACTTCATGCTTGATTTTTGTCACCATCCACCAATTCCTAGAATGAGAATGAAACAATTTCAGACGTAGTAGTGACTAAATTTTACCTCTGACAGCTGGCCTATGGTTGCCCGTGTCCCTCAGCGGCGGGCCTTCAGGAGCTAACACGGGGCACGTGGGCTCCGCGCTGCGGTGTGACTGCCAGTCAGAATGTAGGGATTTTCCATCAGAACCCGGGAGCTCCTGAGGCCTTTGTCTCCGCACCGCACAAGCAGACTTGTTTCTGTCCTGACCCGTCCACCCCGCCCTTGCGCACACAAGGGTGCGGCTGTGCCAGCAGAACTCTGTTCTCGGAAGCAGGTGTGGGGCAGGTCGGCCCTGGGCCCTTGGTCGCCCACCCCGCTGCACCCCTGTCTTTTCAGAGGTTGCTCGGGAGGGTTCTCTCTGCGTCTGACAGGTCATTTGGTGACTGACGTCATCCACAGCCCATTCCCCAGCCCTTGTGATGTCCGGACCCCCTGAGTGGCAGAGGGCCCTGTGGGCTGAGCAGGGACAGCAGGCCGGCATCCGATCTGAAGAGGGAAGAGAGGCAGAGCCGCCCTCAGCCAGCCACTGGCAGAGCCCCAGGGCCAGCGTGCGGTGAAGCCGAGAGGTGAGCACACCAGGGTCCTGGTCGGGGACGCTTGGTGCGGCGGTGGCGTTGTGGTCAGGCGGGGCGCCCTGGCCCTGCCAAGTCAGGGAGCAGGACCGGTGCAGAGGAGCCTCACAGGGGTTTGCAGGGGCTGTCGAGGCCTCACCACGCAGGCGCTCTGGCGCACGGCTAGTCCTGCAAGGGACGGCTTGCACTTCCGTTCCCCCCAGAGCTGGGAGCCGTGCCCCCACACCGGCCCTCCGGCAGCCCGTCTCGCTGAGATGGACTGCCCACCCCACACCACCAGGGCAGGAGGAGAGGCTGAAGCCCCCAGGGGTCCCAAGGACCTGGGCCATTAGTGAAAAGTGGCAGCCTTACCGGCGAAATTTATCCCACGCCTCACGTGTCTCAGCCCGAACAACACGGCTCTGTTCCAGAAAGCCTCACCCTGGCTGCTGACGGGCATGGACGGCACAGTTTCAAGGTGATGGCGCACACAGAGTAGAGCTCCCACCTGCAAAGGAGGGACTTTGAAGGCTCAAAGGGCCAGCAGTGGCCAGAGACTCTGTCACCCAGCAGTTTTGTTGGGACCCTAAGCGTTAGATGCAACCTTGCTGTATGAAATACAGGAGAATGTCGACATCCAGGCCCTGCGGTCTTTCAGGTCCGCTTCAAAGCCTGTGGGTGTCTTTGGGGGATCCCTAGGACGTCTGAATGCAAGACTCCCGGGAGCAAAGCGCCAGCCCCCCAGATATGCAGAAAATGGGGCGATAGTGTCAACTGTAGCCAACTATTGTGATCTCCCAGTAGAACCTACTGTGATTGTTGCCACCCTGGTCCCTTTGCCTGGGTGCAGTGTCCCTCACTGACCTGTCGTTGACACTCTGCCATATGGCGCACGACCTGGAGGCCACCCCTGCATGGCCAGCACGCTCGGCAGTGGGCAGCTGGTACAGCAACCACAGCGGCCCCATGAGCTAGTGGCCCCTGGAGAAACTGGAAATTATTCTCGGTCCCTTTCCAGAGAGCCCGTCAGCCCCGAGGACCAGTTGTATGACCAGATTTTTCCAATATGACTTCTGCTTCCAGCCAAGATGGAGTAACAGACCAGGTAGACCTTCCTGCTTCCAACTACGTAAAATTCGGACAAAATACATAAAGCAGTTACCGTGGGAGACCAAAAGTAGCCACAGAGGACAGGTAAATGGACGGGCAGGGTGCGTTCTGATGACACTTTGTTTAAGAAAACAACCAGCAGGATTTCGCCTGTGGGCTACCGTTTCCCAGCCCCCGTGCCCGGGTGTCTTTCACGATGCTTCTAAACTCGCGAACGTAGCGTACAGTTACACACGGGCGGACCTGTTCGCCCTACGTTATGCTGCGATCTAGCTCCTTTCACTCAGGAAGAGGTTGTGGACATGTGGGCATGCGTGTCAGTGTACATAAATCTAGCAGGTCTGTACACTCAGTTTGCGTTCCGTGAGTTCTTTAACAAACAATTTGATGGTAGAAATTTAATTTTTGCCAGGTTTTGCTATCATAAGCATTTATTACATATAAATTACGTTCTGGAAGCATTTTTGTGTTTTAGTTTTAATTTATAAATAATGTAATATAGAGTCTTTATTGCTTTTGAACGATGTTATTCCTTGGGTTTGTTTTTTCATGTAGTTTAATATTTCTAAGTCATGTTCGGTCATGTTTACTAGCATATTTTGAGGCTATGTTACAGGTTTATACAAACTTAGAATTGTTAGATATTTCTGGTGCTTTTATTGTTTAGGTACTTTCTGTATCCCCACTAGTGGTTTTTGTCGTAAGATCTACTTTGTCTAATAACGTAGTTGTCTTCTTTTGGTTAATGTCTGCTCAGGGTATTTTTTGCATCATTTTATTTTCAACTTTTCTATAGTCTTATATTTTCTATATACTTTTTATGAGCATACCATTTTATGCATTCTAATCTGTCTTTTAGTTGGAACATTTAATCTAGTATTGATATTTAATGTAACAGGTGATGTGTTTGGGTTTAACTCTGTTTTCTGTCTATTTGCTTTCTATTTATCCTGCCTGTTCTGAGGTGGTTTTATTTTTATTCTTGCTTGCTTTATTTCTAATTGATTGCTCAGATTTCTAGTATTTCATTAGTAATTATACACTTCTTACTGTTCTGTTCTTTGTAGACATCACCACACACATCCTTGACTTGCCAAGTCTAACACCAACTGGTGTCTTTACCTTTTTTTGGACAACCAAGGGCCAGGACAGCTCCAACTTCATTTCCTTCATCGTGGCACATACGAGGTCGGACCATTAGGTTTGCAAACTCATCCTAGAAAGAGTGCTGCACACCTCACTGCTGAATATCACTACCATCACCTTCGAAGGACTCCCCTGGGGAAGCTGTGCACCGATGCCGGCAGCGAGTTCACTGGTTATGACATGACACCTTACCAAGTGCTGTGTGCAGTGCTGCCAACGTAAGTGCATGGTGGCAAGTTCACAAACGTAGTTGTCAAGTTTTGGGAGTGATGGCAGCTGTGATGGCCAGTCCAGAAAAGGAATTCCAAACTTGCTCTGAAGGGTGGACTAGGCACTGATGTCAGGGCACAGCTTCCCAAGGGGAGGGCTTCGAAGTTAACCGTAGTGATATCCCAACAGTGAGGTGCATAGCACTTTTTCTAGGATGAGTTCATGACATTAATTAGCCAACCTCGAATGCTGCTTTTGTGATATATTTTCATTCTTTACGTGCGGTAAACCCTCAAAACAGTAGTGTTGTTTTATACGCAAAGTTCGTTTACGTTAGGCTCTCTCAGCCTCATTAGCACTGTTAGCGTTTCGGTTGGACAATGCTTTTCAGTGGGGAGCGGCCCTTTGTATACTTAGTAGCCAGCCTGGCCTCAAGCCCGTGGATGTCGCGTGCGCCTTCCCTTCGGTTATGACGACCACAAAATTTTCCAGACATCAGCAGATGTGTCCGGGGGGCTGGAGGGCGTCGTCTGGCCCCCGGTCGAGAACCACTGGTTTAGATTTACCTAAACATTTACTGTTTGTTTGTTTGTTTTGTTTGTTTGTTTCTCTTTATTCCTTCTTGCGTTGCCAGTCTTCTATTGGGGTTATTTTGTTTCTGTAACTCCCACAGTGAAGGACTACTGATGACCAGTTCTTTTTATATGGAAAAGGTTTATATTTTATGTTCATTCTGAAAGGAGGATGTGTTCTCTAGATCTGGAACTTCAGGTTGACAAGTGTTTTTGTTCAGCACTTTGAACATTTCGTTCCAGTGCCTCTTGTTTCCACGGTTTCTATTAAGTACTCATCTGTCAATCTAATTATTTCTCCTTTTAAAATGACTTCTTTTTTCCTGCTGCTTTTAAGGTATTCTCTTTGGCTTTGGTTTTCAGCTGTTTTACTTTGTTGTACATACGATTTTTTGGTTTTTATCCTGTTTGAGAGTCAGTACTTCTTGAATCTATAACCTGATATTCATCATATTTGGGAACTTCTAAGCCCTTGTTCTTTCAAATAAGACTTTCTTTCCTCTCCTCTGTCCTTTTAGAACTGTGATTACATACATGATGGCCTTGTGATGTCTTATGTTGTTGTTGTTTTTGTTAAAAAAAAATTTTTTTTTTCAATCACAGTTGACACTCAGTATTGTATTTCACATGTACAGCATACTGGTTAGACATTTGTAACAACTTAACCAAGTTATCCCCCTGACTAGTCTCTTACCCACCTGACGCCATGGTTATCACCGTGTTACTGACTCTCTTCCCTGTGCTGTACTTTACGTCCCGTGACTACTTGACCCAACCTGGCAACCATCAGTTTGCTCTGCGTGTTGAGTTTGTTTCTTTTGTTGGTCGGTTTCTTATTATGTCATTAATGTCTCTTCCTGTCGTAGTTTTCATCCTCTGTCACTCTGTGGTTCATCCTGGTTATTCTTTCAGCCTGTCTTCCAGTTCACTGGTTACACAGTCAGCTGAGTTTGATCTACTGTATCCACTCATCAAATTCCTTATTTCTTTCGTTTTTTTGTTGTTTTTTTACTTTGGGAACATATTTGTCACATTGTTTTTAAAGTCTGTGTCTGAAGACTCCGTTTTCTGGACTCCCTATGTATCTGTTTCTGCTTGGGTTTTAGCCATATTGTTCTGTTTCTTCTTAGGTCTGGTGGCTTTTGATTTAGTGCCAGAGGTGAAAAGTTATGATAATCCTTTGAAGCCTAGGATAATGCATTCTTTATTCCAAAAGGATTTGCACGTGCTTTGGCGTAAGGCCGCCACCGCTGCCGTGGCCTGGCCCTTTGATGCCTTGTGAGGCCCTGTTAAAGCTACACGCAGCTCCTCGGTGGCCTCCGCTGGGTCCACAGCTACCTCCGGTAGGAACGCTGTTCCACGCGCCTCTGGTCCCAGCCCTGCCCGGTACGTCGGCCCCACCCCTTCCTGCCTTGTGTCATTGTGCTCAGCAGGTTGGTCGGTCTGAGCGGCCTTACCTGCCATCGTTAGAACCAGAAGTTCCCTCTGATTTACTTTATTTCCTGCTGAAATGCATCCTCATTCTCGAAGACAGTGTTGTGAATTGTAAAAATTTTGAATTCTTAAAATGTCAGAAAATATTCTGTTTAGTAGGAAATAGAATTATTTCAAGATCCTTTTCCTTCATAGTTTACAGATATTGTTCCATTCGTTTCTTATATCAGTGTTACTGGTGAGAAGTTTAACTTGAATTTGACTTTCATCTCTTCCTAAGAATCTTATTTTCCTCTTTCTGTAGAAGTTACTTTTTTATATTTTCAACTCATGTTTAATATTCCAAAGTTTTACTATAATGTACAATGTTGTATGTTCTTTCTTCATTTATCCTCCTTGAGATCTGTTAATCTAGTGACTTTGCCCTCCCTCCCCCTCCCCCCCCCCCCCCCCCCCCCCCCCCCCCCCCCCCCCCCCCCCCCCCCCCCCCCGCCAGGCTGTCTCTTACTCAGTTATCTCTCACACAAAGGCTCTGTTTCCCCCTCTTTAAATTCATTTCCACCCGCTCCGGTCTTTGAAGGACTCCCTCACTGTTTCTATTTCACCAGGAATACCACTTTTTTTTCTAGTGCATCTATGTAGTCCTGTGTGTATTTGTTTGTAAGGTATCTTGTGCTATTTCCAGGAGTCTGATGGCAGGAGCAGAGAGTGCGGCAACCTGCTCGTTTTGCTGTCCCGGATCTCAGTGGTCCTCTTTGTAACTTCTCCCACCAGAATCACCCTCTTGAGTCATATTCTGACTTGCCACCACTTCACCTGAGCTCAACAAATTGCCGCCTCTAAGGCGTCTTTATGTCAGCCAGCCTCAGCATGCAAACTTTCTTCAGTACGTACATGAGCATTAATTACTGCAGTTATTTCGAAACCCTTGCTAGATAGGTCATTGAAATGAACCTCTGTGACTATACAACAACTTTTGTAACATGCAAAAACACGTGGGGAAGGAGCAACCTCCTGGGCCGATTGGCAGCTACAATTGTGAAAGTCAATTCAGAGAGCACGCTGATGCTGGAGAGAAGCAGCAGTGGAACGCCGTGTGGAGAGGTGGACGGTGAGAGGGGCTGGAAGGAGGGGCTGCGTGGCAGGGAGGCGGCTGGGACGGAGAGCGTGAGCCTGCACAGGGAGTATTGTCGCTCTGACCGTCACACGTGTAGACGCTCCAGCCCAGGCTGCGTAAGAGCCGTGCAGGGCAGGGCCCTGGGCTTGAGGCTCTGCAGACACACTCCTGGGCAGGGGGCGGCCAGGTGTCCCGTTGTCCCTAGGCCTCCTGTGAGCACTCGCCGGACGGCACCCGAGCTCACCGCCCTCCCGCTACCCATCCTGGAAGCTGCCCTCTTAGCCCTTCTCTCCTCGTCCTCCAAATTGGCTTGCTTTTCCTTACACAGAAATCCAAATAGATACATACAGAAGTATATTTGCAGAACTATCTTAATTTTAACAAAATCAGAATCACAACGGTCTCATTGAAATATTTAAATGATTTTTATGAAATAGCCTCTCAGTGCCAGCTTTACAGTTGATGCCTAGGCCTTTGTTAGTGTCAGTGATTTATAGAATTTTGCATTGCCATTGCATTTAATATTTGATAAATTTGCAATTCAGTGAATATGTTTCTAGAGGTAAAATTCTATGCCACTGTAATCACAGTAGGTATTATTTTGACCAAGTAAATTCTTCTTTCTGTCACTTACTGGGTTTATTGCAACATCAAATATCATCTGTAAACCCTGGTTAACTTACTGTTTTTCTCCACATAAAATGTTTCATCAACTGTCTTAAGTAAGCTTTTAAAATATTAAATTTAGAATTTTAAACTTCTACACAAAGCCATGCCCTCTTTAACTTCACTCAGCAGGCTTAAAATGAAAAATAGTTTTAATTAATTCTTTATGTTCTTTTAGGGCTTCAACATAGAGAAAGAATGAAATTTTCAAACCCACTTATACTTCTATTGAACATGTCATTCTATTTAAACATATAAAAATATATTTAATCCTAATTTCGTAACATTTGAAATACTTGGGAAGTATTATTCAACCTGAGAAAAACAAGTAAACAGAATAATGCACATTTTAAACTTCAAAAGTCTATCAGTAAGAGCTAGTTTCCTCAAGTGTTAAACATATTTACAACATAACACACCCACATATTAAAACCATTCCACATGCTATAGTAGAAACTTAAAATTTAAAACTTTTTTTACCTGGAAATCTAAACTAAGTAGGCTTTGCTTGGTGTCATTTAAGTCTCCAGCTGAAAGTGAAACAAAATTCAGAGATTTCTTTAAAACAAAGAACAGAAGGGAATGTTGAAAAATGTTAACTGACTTCTTAGTAAAATCTAAAATAACTGCTTCCCTCGGGGATAAATGCCTTTCAGTTCTTTGTGCAGAAAACCAGCCAAGGGAGTAACCAGGAAAAGTGGTTACCAAGGGAAATATTTTTCTAAATCACAGGAAAAGTGGAACACAGCTCAGGGGGAAAACATTAGCCTGGAGGCTGAGAAGGCGGAGCTGGATGCTTGATTAATAAACACCACTTGCGTGTTATCAGGTTACAGAGATGCCACTGTTGCCAGTGTAGAGGAGCTGCTGCGTTCCTGGGATGCCTTTAGTTGGGGTAATGTTAGTTCTCCATCATCTCTTTGTCTGCCCACCCCAATCTCACATGCAGTTATTAAAAAAACAGAAAGCTGTTACATATATATATATATATATATATATATATATATATATATTTTTTTTTTTTTTTTTTTTTAGAGGTGAAACCAAGAAGTAGTTGATTAAAAGGAAAATAAGGTGAAACAAAGGTGTAGTTTATTAAAAGGGCGAGTACACCCCTACGACGGGGGAGCCGGCTGGAGCAGGCAAATGGCTCCAGAGCCTGTTACATACATAGTCATGTTACTGAAATTATGTAACTTCCGACCTTGAAGCAAAACAGGAAAACGTGCACGGGAGCTGTGAGGCTTCGGGTCGTGGTCACTCTGTTAAGTTGCCCGTGCACTTGGCCTCGGTTTCTGCATCCGCACGTGAGCAGCTGGAGGCGGTCAGGGTCCCAGGCCCTCAGCACTGCTTGCCGTGGCCTTGGGCGAGTTCCTGCTTCTGACCCAAGTCTGTCCCTTTGTACAATGGGGATGATAATGCCTGCCTTCCGAGTTTTTGTGCAAATAAAATGAATAACATATATAAAGTGCCTGTCATGGACTAGGCGATGATATAATTTTTTTTTTTTTTTTTTACATTCTTATTTATTCTGTGTCAGGGGGTCCAAATTATTTGACAGGGAGAGGAGTACATTTCTGTTCTCCCAAAATCTTTGTTTTTCTTTTCATTGTAGAATGTGTTGAGGTGGCACTGGTTAGTAAAAATGACATTGGTCCCAGGTGTGCAATTCTGCAGTGCATCGTGTGTGTTGTTATGTGTTCCCCACCCAGAGTCAATTCTCCTTCCACCACCATGTATTTTGAGACCCTGTTCCTCCTCTCCCACCTGCTCCCCCATACCCTCAGATATCCCCCAAATCTTAACATGACCGGGATAGATCAAAACAAGATGATGGACTAAGCGTATGGCCACTCAAATTGCTAAAAATAACAAAAACTGCACTTGTTTTTAGTGCTGTTAAAGACTGAAGGCACACGGGCTCTGTCTGACAGATGACCCTACAGCCTGAAACTCGTGGGAGAGGATAGCTCTGTCGGTGTCCCAGGTGCAAAGATGACAGATCCGGGGAGCCGTGAGGTTCGTGGAAAACTTCACTGTAGCAGGGCAGATGACCCCGGTCTTCCTGACGTCTCCTTGATTTGTTCCAAGTATTAGGTATTTGCCCTAAATTGAACCCATGTCCTCATCCACTTGGCCTTGGACGGCTGGTGGAACAGGGAGCCCCCATGTTTGTTACAACCCAGCACAAGCCCAGAGTTGGCCGTCTCCACCCACATGTTCAGAGCTTTCGGTCAGTGTTTTAACCCTGTATTCTCAGTCATAGCACAGGATTACCAAAGATTTGGGAGGATTCTAACATGAGACATCGGAGTCTCCCTTCACCTCTTCCCAGAAAATATATGCACACAATGAGGAGAGAGCTTTTGGAGACTAAATCAACAACAACATACCACTAGCACATACCTGAGAGAATTGCAAAAACCTGCAACACTGAACGCCCCCCCCCCCCCCCCCCCAAACGCTGACGAGAACGTGGAGAACAGGAGCTCTCAGTCATGGTGCAGCCAGTGCAGAATGGTGCGGCCACTCTGAAAGACAGGCGGTGGTTTCTTACAGAACTAAACGTGGCCGTGCCCTACAGTCCACAGCTTTGTTCATTATTGCCGAAACTTAGGAACAACCAAGATGTCCTTCAGTAGGTGGTGTACAAACAGGTTAGGACGCCTGACCGAGTTGTGTGTACAGCGCTGCCATCGTAAGCGCATGGTGGCAGTTTGGTGAACTTGATTGTCAGAATTTGGGCACAACAACGGCTCTGATGGCCGTGCCAGAGAAAGAGTTCCAAAACTGCTCTGAAGGGCGGACTAGGTGCTGACGTCGGTGCACAGCTTCCCGAGGGGAGCACTTTGAAGGTGACCGTGGTGACATTCAGCAGTGAGGGGCGCAGCACTTTTTCTAGGATGAGTTCGTGAACTTAACTGTCCGACCTCATATAAGACACCTGTGTACCTTCTTGATTTTGCTTTTAACCTGAAACTGCATTTAAAAAAAAAAAGTTTTAAAAAATGTGGCCTGATGTGAAATACAACTATTGCTTGAGGAGGAAAAAAATGTTGATGACATGCAGTGTCAGACGCAGTGTACAGGACAAACGAAACGCTCGTATTCTTTGAGGGCCCCTTAATAGCTATACTCGCTTCTGGGACTCCATTATGGACACACGTCTTTCTCTGCACGAGCATGCCTCTAGGAAAAGCCCTTGGACGTGCTGTTACCACGAATAAAAGAAACAAGGCACTAACCCAGCTGTGTGTGGATACAGAGCACTGGGCTGCCGTAAAGCTAGGGAGAGACTGAAGGGACTCGGTTATACAGGCTTGCAAAGTTGTCCACAATATACCGAAAAGGAAAAAGAAATTTCAAAATAGTACCCGTGCTGTTGTCTTACCTTCTTTTAATGTATACAATTCAGCATCTCTACTTAGATAAGTTGGAAGGAATAAACAACACACTGTTAATAGTGGTTATCTTGGCGAGGGAATTATGGGGGAACTTCACTGTGTGATTCTGTACTTTTATGATTTGAGCTCTTTATAACCAAACTAGAAAAGTAATATAACTTTTTGAAGAGAATTTAAACAATCAGAAAAAGAAGTAACTTCAAGTAGCAGCATAGGGCAGGAGGAGGAGAAGTCTCCACGGCAAGATGGGCAAGGCTGCAGAGAACCAGACTGTTCAGTTTCTGAGGTCCCTGCCCTAAAGTTTTGTGGTTTAATGGACTGTTACATGAGTCCTTCTGCAGAAACTATTTTAACCACAGGAGTGCATGGAAATTGCTGGTATTAGCGTTCTTCTCCCCGTTGCTATTGTAGCCATAACCGAGCCCCGGAACGTGGCTCCTGACAGTCTGCAGAAGGTCCCAGGCGAAACCAGATGCCGTCCTGCGGGGACGCTGCAGAACAGAGCTCTCAGAGACGCTGAACTCGGCGACATCATTGCAGTGAAACAGCTGTGTGTGTGTTTGCGCCTGCTCCTTCAGATGGTGGGGTCAGGCCTTGGGGCCCGGCCCTCCCTGAGCGGACTGCATCAGGGCCCAGGCTTAATAAAGGGCCCGTGTGGACTGTCAGAGGTGGGTTCCGGGTCCGGTTCTCTGTCCACGGCCCTCCCTCGTGGAACGGACCCTGACCCTCCGTGCTGAGCATGTCAGGTGGAGGACACGGCGACGGCTTCTCCTGCGTCACGTCTGGGTGTGGAGACAGACTCCAGCGGCAAACGGTCCAACTCGAGGATGTCAAGGCGCTGAAGTCTTGCTAAGAGGAACTGATCTCATGAAGGAGTTCAGTGCCTTGTTTTTGAGAAATGAGCGTAAGAGGTGACATTCGATATAGCACACGTTCCTGGGGCCTGTCATTTCTTCACGCCAGCTTCCTGGTGCAGCGACATTCCGTCTGGGGGGCTGGAAAGGAAGAAGGGATGGAGGCAGGGGCACAAATGAGGGTTCACACAGGCTAGTGCACGTGCACACGTTATGAATGACGCTAGCAAGCAGCTAGATAGACTGGGGTTACAGTCTCTCCCCTTGACAGGTGTCCTTTACGAGGACCTGGAGATTGGGGATCAGATTAGAGCCCTGAGCTCCTCAGAGTTCAGCCCCGTCAGAACACGGGGGCTCCGGAGGGAGCGAGCAGCCCCTCCGGCCCCGAGCGTGTGTCGCGTGTGTGGTCTGGCCTCGCCTCCTGTTTCCCTCCGCAGCCCCATGAAGCGAAACCTCTGGGCCTGGGGTTTGCTCACCCAGCACAGTGTGTGGCCTCGGGGTGACACAGCCAGGGAGGGGCCCGGCATAGACCCTGGAAGCAAAGCCGTTTGGGCAGGGCGCTCGAGGGTGTCAGTGCCCGGAGCACGGTCTTGAGGGGGCGATGCTTGCTGTGGGTGGGCTCGGGGGGCACTTTGCTTAGTGGGGAGTGGCGCAGTTGAGAGACCCCCGTGCCCCGAAACCCCCTCACCCCACCCGGTCTAAGTGTGAGACTAGGACTGGAAGCCATGCAGTAGCATGAGCAGAACCACAGTGTCCAGGGGAGAAGCCATTCTGGGCAGAGCCATCCGTAGGGATATGGAGAGGACCTGGGGACGGCGGTCTCACTGCGGTGCGGTGCATTTCCCCACAGGGGTGCCCGACGTGGGGTCATGCTTCTACATACACTTGGCTCAAGATCAGGGAGGTGCTGTCATAACTAGCACAGATCAAAGAAGTGCTCTGAAACGATGTGGTTTGGGGGGACACGCGAAGTGCAGCAGGCGGGCGTGTGAGAAGCATGTCGGTCCTCGTGCAGAGTGAGGAGGCACCTTAGGAACTCGTCCAGAACTCAGGTGGTCCTCACGTTGGCCACTTTGGTCTTGGGTGAGCTCGCACCTCCCAGGAGACCATCCTTGTGGACTCGTGACCTAAACCTGAGTGACTCGGCTACGTCAACAGTGTGACATTCAGACCGGTGGTGGCAGTGACTGCGTCTTGGCGGGATCGCCAGGTGGCTTTGATCGTCTGTACAGGATGTAGATGCTCGTAACTTCAGCTGCTGTCTTGACACGTCTGTCTGAATATCTAGGAACCCCCTCACACCCAACATCCAAGTGTGCATAAAATGCCGCTGCAGCCATATTTAAACTGGAACCGACGGTGAGGTAGGATTGGGTTACAGAGCGACAGGGGACTGGCAGAGTGGACAGTGCGGCGGAGGCCTGCGATGAGCTGGACACCCCGTGGGAGGCGACAGTGGTGTGAGGTCTGGGCCCGGGCGCAGCGGGAGTGTCTCTGACGTGTTGCTGAGGGCTTGGGGCTTCACCCCACGGCCGCAGGGCAGGAGCATAGCCAGCGTGCATCTCAGAAGACGCCGCCACGGCCATGACGCAGACGGGGAAACGAGGTCTAAGGGCAGGGCCCCCTCTAAGAGACCCTTGAGGTAATTCAAGAGAAGGGGCTCCTCTGTGAGGGCGGGGGATGCTCTGGAGGAGTCAGGGAAGATCAGCCACGCGAGACGAGACGTGCAGTTGGGTGTGGACGGGGGAAGGGAGAGGAATCGAGTGCGTGAAGCCCGGGTTCCCGGCGTGAGCACCTGCGTGGCGGGGCGGCGCCTCCTGGGGGGAGCGCGGCGTGAGCGGGGAGACACCCTCATCAGTTCTGCAGCTCCAGAGAGGGGCCAGCGGCTAGACCTGTGAGCTCCACGGTGCTCAAACCGCAGAACCGAACGGGCGTTTGGACGAGGTTTACAAAAATTACAGGAACTTAAGAGAATTTTACAACTCCCTCCAAAATAAGCACGTTCACGCATTGTTGATACGAATGTAAATGGATAGACTATTTATACAGGTCATTTCGTCAGCTTCTAAGATTCTGTCTAACACAAATTTCTGCCCAAATGTACAAAAATATCTTGCAAGGATATTCACTGAAGTGTATGAAGTAGTGAAAATTACAAGCAACACAGAAGATGGCCAATATCGGGCTGGTTAAATGACAGTGTGTTGTGTGTCTGTGCAGCGGCTTACTTATTGCCTTAAGAATAACAAAGTGGATGTGCATTTATTGACCTGGGATGTACCTTAGCTACGTTAAATGGCGAAAGCAACCTTAGCTCATACCGTGGCTGGCGTGCTGTCCTGCGCGCTTTGTATGTCCCAGGCAGAACGTGTGCAGAGCTGCAGAGCGGTAAGGCGACGACCGAGCCCAGCAGAACAGTGGGCAGGCGGCTCGAAGAGACTGTTCCCAAAGGTCAAAATTCAACAGCCAATACATGCATGTGCTAACTCCACCAGTGAGGTAAGGGAAAACTATTTTAAGTAGCCACGAGAGATCATTAACAGTAAAAAGACTGACTGCACCAGCTGTTGGAGCGTGGGGCAGTAACGATTCCCCCCAGCGCCATCTGTAAGAGCTGCACGTACCCCGCAGTGTGGATCCAAGACAAGTGTCTGCGCACGTGGGTCTGGGGACGCGCACGAGAGCGTCCCAGCAGCCTGGTGGAGCCCAGACCTGAAATGGCCCGAGTGTTCTCTAACGGAAAAGTGGAAATTGTGATGGATACTTTCAGGTCACGAACTATCACGTAGAATGAGAGGGAACACAGGACATGGAGCTACACCCAGCTTCGTGGATGAATCACACAGAATCCTCGGCAATAGAAACTAGACCCAAAGAAAAAACACAATTTTGAGGTCTAAGAACAAGTGGGACCGACCTGTAGCGTTTAGGGTTGCACACAAAGCAAGGACGTGATGGCGTAAGGATCCAGGTGGCCCTCGCCAGCACAGGACAGCGAGGGCGGCAGGACTTGGGACGAGGAGCGCCGGGAGGGCCCGGGCGCTGCCCGGATTCTGTTACGACACACAGGACATTTATGCATCCCTGAGATACTTTATGTTCTGTGCTTTTCAAGAACTCCAGTATCAAAAAACCAAATTAAATGCAAGCAGAAAAAAAGGGAAATGCTCCTGAATACACTGTCATGAAACTGCAGATACCAGACAAAAAAATTCTTTAAGCAGCCAGAGGGAAGATGGGCTCCAGCACCTTCAAAGTCACAAACTGACTTTTCAGCAGCATCAGTGGGAACTGGACATCAGACTGCGAGCTTCAACATGCCGAAAGGAAATGCTGTGTGAGAGAGAACCTGCAACCAGCAAAAAACTCTTGTCAAGCTTGAAAGGAAGGGAATATCTGCACCCCCACATTCATGGCAGCATTACTGCAGCGTAACAGCTAAGACATGGAAACAACCCAAGTGCTCATCATTCGATCAAGAACACAGGCTGCACGCGTGTACACAGGAATATTGTTCAGCCCTGAAAAAGAATGAAATCCTGATCTTTTCGGTAACTTGGGTGGACACTGAGGGCATTAGGCTAAGTGTAATCAGTCAGAGAAAGAGAGATCCTGGACAATGTATCTCATTGACACGTAGAATCGAAAAACAAAAGATGGAACCTCACATGCAGAGAACAGATTGGTGTTGCCAGAGACCAGGGTGGAGGGTGTGTATTTAGGAAATAAATACGTCCTGGGGATGTCACGTATAGCATGTGACGGTAGTTAAGTACTATTAGCTGTATTGTGTATCTGAAAGTTGCTAAGAGAGCAGACCTTAAAAGTTCTCATCACAAGAAAATAAATTGTAACTGTGTGGTGATGGATGGTAACTAGACTTATTGAGGCAATCATTTCACAATCTATGCAAATATAGAATTATGTTGTACATCTTAAACTAACACAATGTTATATGTCAACTGTATCTCAATAAAACTGGGGAAAATGTAAGGAGATAAAGACAGTATCACAGAAGTCAATACTGAGAGAATTCACCTCGGATAGACACTCACTCCAGAACGAAAGGATCGTCTCAGGCGGAGGGGACATGATCCCAGAAGGAAGGTTTGGGACCCAAGGAGCAAGAAAGAGCCAAGAACGCAGTCAATAGATGAAACGGTGGCAGCATGATAAAATCATTAATAATGTCGAGTGAGGTCTCTGATAAAGCTAGAATTTAAACACGGGCAGTGATGCAAGGGTGACTGACATTTAAACGTCGTCAAGTGCTGTCTTCATGAGGAGGATCGAGCCGTGGACTGATTTAGACTCTGATGAGGACGCATGATAAAATACCTAAGTTAACCATTTGACAAAAAGAAATAGAGCGTGTAACTTCCCAACTCATGTAGGGGCAAAGAAGAAAAATAATTTAAAAGAAAATATAAAGATGAAAAACTTGTTTTTAAAAAGGAACTCTTGCAGGGTTGACCAAAGGCAGAGAACAAACACTGGCGCTTGAATCACCGTCTCTTTTCGTATCCGTGTTGACTCACGATCTCCTAGGCCGGCCTGAAGGGCACTGTGTTTGTTAAGGCGCTTGGTTTCAGGTGATAGAAACTCAGTCATAACAAGCCCAGGCACAGAGGAGAGGCGCTGGGTGAACGCCCACGTTGGAGGGGCAGTGGGGACCCCCACGGGCCTGGGACCAGGCGTGGGGGCACCCCCGCGGTCCGGTGTCCCTCCGGGACTCTTGCTTCCTTTTTCTGAGTCGTCACATCCCCACCTCTTCCTGTAAGTTCCCGTTCTCGTCCTGCCTTCTGCAGAACAGCTCCCACTGTGCCGACCGGCCCCCTCAGAACCCACGCCGTGTGCCCCCAGCTGGGGCACCTTCCCGGATGCCGGCTGTGGCCCCCAGTCTCAGGTTTTTGCAAAGAACGTGACTGGGCCAGCTTGGGTCGTACGCCCACCCCCGTCCTGCCAGCGACGGTCTCTGGAGGTGCGGTTGAGCGCGGCTGGGTGGTGCAGACAGGAGGTTGTATGAACACGTTCACCAAACGAACCTTCACGGAGACCGTGCACGTAAAGCTTTTGTAAGAAAGAGAAAGGGGATCGCTGCTTCCCTGACTTTGTGCAGGTAGCGTCTGCGTCTGCCTTCTTGAAGGAACATGTTTCTGTTGGAAGGCTCCGTCCCTGCTGAGCCATCAGAATTCATTATTTTCCTTTCAGTTAGATTCGTTGACGACAGCATTTATAAGTGACCATAGAAATCGTACACGCTTTGTAGTTCTATGTCATGAGAAGTGTCCTTTAATTTTGTTCAAGGTTCACAAGACTGTGGTGGCTGCTTCATTTTATTCTCGGCCTTTTATCTGAGTGTGTGCTTCGTAGTGCCGGGGGGTGGGGGTAGTTAAAAACCGTTGGCTTTAACGAAGAGCAAAGTTCTTGCTGGTCAAGGGTGGTTCTGCTTTCGAACTGACTAATTGCAAGCAGGCCGCAGCGAGACAAGCCCCGTTTTCCTTCTGCAGTCTCCCGCCCGGTGGCAGGAGGAGCCCCGCCGCCATCTGTTTGTGACAGTGTGCCCTTTGGTGTCTGTGGTTCAGAACAGCCAAAGCAGATGTACGTGTTTCTGGGCTGGGGGTGGCTCGATCACGTCTTGGGAGGGGTGGGTGAGCAGTGACGGAGCCACCTGTCCGCCGTCCGGGGGACAAGCCCTGCACAGGCATGACGCTCTGCGTCAGAAAGGAGTCGGACCACTGTGATGCGCCCCACTCCCTCGTGTTCCCGCCGGGGCTCGTCCTTGTCCCCCGCCCCGGCGCCCCCCCCCCAGCCCCACCACGGTCCCCGCTGTCCACAGCTGGACTCCAGTTCCTCCCAGACGGGCCCCAGTGCTCCCCCAAATCAGATGAGGTTCTTCCCTAAGTATGTGTTGCTCATACCTTCCGCACAGAGTAGGTACTCTGTCATTTATTTCTCTTTCTGTGGTGGTTTTAACCACTGGTCATACTGTTTATTCAGCAAGCGCATATGTGCCGGGAATGGCAGGAGTGGCTTCTGTCTTGGGCCAAGTGTCTTTCTAAAGTTCTAGAGATTTTGTACTAAAATATTTATCTAAAAACTTCCCTGTGTTTACATTCTCGTTTAAAACTTTGTTCCTCGACCACACTCCTCCATACTGCCCAGTCGCCGCGAATCCCTTTGAGTGCCTTTAGCTTCTTCGTTGTAGGTCGTGTACATTCACGCGTTCCACAAAGGTTTCTCAGGCCCCTCCTGCGTGCCTCGACGCTGTGCTAGCACTTCGTGGTGCAAAAACATTGTGTCCTCAGGTGGCCTGTTTGCTGTAGTGCTTCGCGGTGCAGCTGGAGGCACAAACATGCACACCTCTCTGTAATCACCAGTGATTTCTGTGATGCAGGTGACATGGGGATGTACAGGGCATTCCTTGGCAGGTGGCACTTGAGTGGGGCTGTCACAAGTGCTGGAAGGCGGGCTGCTCGCCTGGACCGGGATGAAGCATTAGGAGCCAAAGCTGGGAGCACGTCTGGGACCGTTTCACAGCGGCCGTGAGCACTGCCCTTAGAGCTGGCCTTCCTGCCAGCCTCTCCAAACTCACTTCAGGTTTCTGAAAAGAACAGTGACGTGAAAGCACTCGCGCTGTAGGAGGGTAATTTTGGAGAATCAAGAAATTAGGATGATATCTAGTGAAGAGCTAGACCCACTCCTGACCCCTCTTGCACCTTGCCCTCCTTACATGTGATGTGTGGCCCCAGCCGAAGCAGGTGCACATTGAAAAGTTGTACATTAATTGAAAAACACAAACCTCTGTTAACTGAAATGATGAAACACTCTGGACAAAAACTACCAAGTGAAAGGCCCAAGTTCTCAAAGTGATAACTGAACAAATTGAAACCTAATTAAAAATATAGGACTTTTTTCTTACCGTAGCCTGTTAGAAAAAGAAACAATCACGTCTCATAAATCTTTGTAAACGTCATTAGAATTTACAGTTTTTACAAACCAGTGGGTAAGTCAAATAACAGGTTAGATACCACGAAAGAGAAAATTAGATTCTCCAGAAGGAGAGAGCGACAGACGCTTGAAGAGAGCGACAGATACTTGAAGACAAGAATGTGACCCCGTCGGGTACCCTCACGGCATGTCCCTGCGGCCGGGTCTCCAGAAGGAGTTCCCGGGTCCTGACGCCGGAGGCTCGTGGTCCCGCGAGGAGGCGGGCAGCACACTCACCTGCAGGGCGGGGGGGGGGGGGG
Source organism: Lyroderma lyra (assembly GCA_004026885.1). Classification (NCBI taxonomy): domain Eukaryota; kingdom Metazoa; phylum Chordata; class Mammalia; order Chiroptera; family Megadermatidae; genus Lyroderma; species Lyroderma lyra. The sequence continues at coordinate 51,439 of PVJL010004695.1, read as the reverse complement.
TCCATCTCCACGCCGAGCCCTTCTGGAGGGACACCAGGGAATCCAAAGGGGACAAGTCGAACTCCTCTTCATGTATGGGTGCACCATTCCGGAATTTACAACGGCCAAGCTGTTACATTTTACGTTCTTACGGACACATTGTTACGGTCTGTCCTTTTTATTGTAGCGTTCCTAGTGGGTATGAGTGATTCTGTCTGCTTTTTAGGTAGATTTTGAACTAAGCATCCTGCAAACCTATTTTTCTCATCAAATGGTTTTATTTCAAGTTGTTTATGATAGTCCAACGTGTTGCAGAATGCCTTTCTAAACTACCTTACCTTACAAACTCTGGTTGTAATTTAAAAGGAGAATAGCCATGTGTTCACATATCCTGACTCTATCAGCTTTTGTTCAGTCTTTGGTTACAGTGTTTTTAGTGTTTGAAACAGTGTTACTTGTCTGAGAAACACAAACTGCAATTATCACCATCACCACCAACCCCGCTCCCCCAAAAAATGGTTGATTGTTTTTTTGCCCCAAGAACTTAAAGGTTCAGAGAAGCCATTGGGGGTCATCACCTCCCTCTTGTAATTGGGTAAATGGTCCCCCGTGTCCAGGGTCTTTTAGCCAGTCTCTGGGCACACTTCTCTGCAACGTCAAGGTCACTGTCACATACAAGGTGTGGTCAGCACTTGTGGACATACTGGGAGGGCTCTGTCTGAGCCAGTTTGCGAACACTGTGTCCGTCTCTCGGCCGCTCTTAAGTCTGCGAGTGTCACGTGCCACCAGCTACTGCTGTGAGATTCTTTTCATACTCGAACTGCAGTTCTCTCTGCGGTGCCTTGTGTGAGGGCATGAAAGACATCTGCTTAGTAGTAAGCACTGTGGCTCTTGTAAACAAGGAGCCTTCTGTTACAGACGTGCAGACGGTGTGCGTACGCCTCTTTGAGTTTGAAAACAGCGTGCAGTTCGTATTTATCCAAGGCTGGAATTGGACTTTCGGGAAATTAGAATCTGTCCTTTGGCTGTTTTGTCTCTTTAAAAAAAAAAAAACGTAGGCCGACTGACTGTGTTGGCCCACGGCGGGACAGTGTGCGGGCCTCCGCGGTGCCGGGCCCCCTGTTCCCTCGGCCTCACGAGGTCTCTGTGTCCCCAGTTAAAGCTCAGACCAGGCAGGCCTCTTCCAGCGCTTGGGGCGGCCTTGGCCTCCGGAAAACATTACTCAGACTTACAGGTGAGATGAATTCTTGTAAGGAGGGGAGATTACGAAAGTAGAAAACTCACAAACGTTCAAACAAGTATCTCTACCAGGTAACAAGGATTGGTAAGCCGTGGCTTCTGACGCAGCCCGTCCCAGTTGTGTGCACAGCCGTGCGGCCGCGTTTGCAGGACGGAGACGCGCGCTAAGCAGTGGACGTCTGTGTCGCTGAGCCCAGCGGCCGTCAGCAGTCCGTCTCCGCAGTTTCCGTCTGAGCTCATCCTGTGTGCAGACCTCAACGTGCGTCAGGGGAAAGGGGTCCTCTAGCAAAACAAAGCTGTTCCGGGACAGCAAATAAAACCCCTCTGCCCTCCTCCCCCTGATTCAAGAGCTAGTCCGTGCTGCAGGCACGAGTCCGGGCAGGCCCCCTGTGCCAGCTCCCGGGTGGTCTGTGAGGAATGAGTAAATGAGTGTTCTCAGTGTTCTCCGTCCGAGGTCAAGCCCCGCCCTCCGGCCCCGGCCGGCCCTGACTGGCTGCTGCTGCGGTTTGCGGCCAGACAGCCCGGCGTGCGTTATTCCAGGACACAAAAGCTCTGCATTTCCCCTCGGCATCCCTTCTGTGGGACGTGGGCGCCCCGTACGCAGTGAGACGTCCCCGCCGGATGCCTGCAGCGGTGGCAGGACGTGAGGGGGACGTCCACACGAACATCTAACCTCCTGTGTCCTGTGGGTCCTGGGTGCGAGTGCAGGAACAGAAACGGCACCGCGTGGACACGAAGGGGAGCTGGGAAAGCGTGCAGCTTGGTGGTGAACGTGATGCACGATATCCGTCCACCAAGTGTAACGGATCGGCCACACCAGGGTTAGATGTTAGTAACCTGGGGACGCTCCTGACTCCCCACTTCTTCTGCCAATCGAAAACCGTTCTAAAAGATACAGTTCATGTTTTTAAGACTTTGATACTGGTTCCTTGCAAGGAGCCTGAAGCACAAGCTTCGCTGGTCCCGGTGACCTCTCTGAGCTCCCTGCACTCTGTCAGCAACAGAGAGGGACCCCGCGGCACGGCGGGGAGGCGGGCTTCGCACCGGGCGGCTGGCTCAGTGGCTGCTGCATCCTGGGCCTCGGGGTGCGGGGGCAGCCTTGCACATCTCTCACCTCATTGGCCTTATTTTTAAAGCAGGCAGTTTTTTTTATTCTCATCTCATTAAAGGTGTCCTGCGATTGGCTACATAAAGATCTGGCAAAATGCAACTATGTTGCAAAGAGAATCAATTAGCATTGTCCTTTGGAGTATTTAGCTGAGGCCCCCTCCGCCGCATGTGTTCATTCTCTCGCCCAGTATTCCGTTTATTTTTTTTTCCTTAAATATCAGCTTTTTGATATAATACAGAATTTTAACCATTTAAAATCTCATTTACATAGTTATTTATTCGGCCCCCGAGGAGGGGCGGTAACATGCATTTCAGCCTAGAAAGTGTGTTTGGCTTCACGGTTCCTTTCGTTTTCTTTCCAACAACAAAAACACTGAAGCCGTTTAACACCGGACTCTGGAACAGCGTTGCCTACAGATAAAACGGGGGGCGCACGCGCTCTGCCTCTCCCCTCTCACAGGACAGGCCCAGGCACGAGGCTGAAACCCGGGGAGGGGCCGCCCCGACAGCTGGTGTGTGACGGGGACCGGGGGAGGCCGAGCCCCCGCCGAGAAGAGCGGTGCCCGACCTGCGTGAGCCCATCGGGAGAAGGGTGCTGGGAAGCCTGCACGGCGTCGGGCCGCCCCACACAGGCCCGTCTGGGAAGGGTCCGGGCCGAGCCTCCTCCGGAGAGGGAGCAGGACTGGGGATGAGAAGCCGGCACAGCAAGTTCCCTTTGCACTTGGGGACTTCGGGCTCCCTCAGGTCTGGCTCACAACGTGGAACATGTGAACAGACTCTTAGGGGCAATTATGTTTCCCAACAAAAATGTGTTTGTCGCTACCGTCAAGGTCGGCTGCCAGCATGAGTCACGCCACCCGTCAGTGGCAGTAACGCTCGGCCTGTGCCGTACGACCCTGTGTGAACTGGGAAGTGTCGTGTGGTAGACGCCTCACGAGCTCGGGTCTGGAACGCTGGTGCCAACGAGCCCAGGAGGCACGAGGTGGATGGCCGTGTGCAGGACAGGTGCTGGCACATCGGGAGCTTACAGGCTCAGGAACGGGACACGTCCCCCGTCGGGGTCACTTGGAATGGCGCCCCTGTCCCCACCCAGCTCTCAGTGACTGTTCTTCTCCCCACAGGACAAGTACCCAGTGGCCGTGCATCTCCCGGAGGGGGCCGCCTCCCGCTGCATGAGGGTCCACAGCGCCAGCCAGCCGGGGTGAGTGCGGAGGCCCTGCGGGGCCCTGGGCTGTCCCCACTCCCAGGGGGCAATATGTGTGGCAGCGAACACAGACCACCCACCTGGCATCTGGTAGCCAGGGGCAGCAAAGCAGGGTGGGGGCCCCGGGGACAGGCACAGTCTGCACTGCCGGTGGGTCAGGGTCCTCAGGACCCAGGGGGAGGCCAGGAGGAGGCGGAGCTGCTCAGGTCGGCTCATTTCAGAATAGCTGGGGTGGGGTGGGGGGGCCTCTGGGCCCCCTTCAGCTGCCGAGGTCGCCCCATGTGCCGAAGGGTGCGGGGCCGCGCATCTGTGGCTCCTGGGGTGCGGCGGCCCCAGCGTTCCCCACCCGCGCAGGGCGGCGGGACGCTCGTGGTCCCGCATGCCGCTGGCCGGATGTGCGCGTCTTCCGCGGCCCAGGTCGGGAGCGCTCGCGTCAGTCCCCGTCCCCTGGCACGCGGGTGCAGTTTCTCGGGGCGCATGCCTGGGGCCGCGGCCCTGCGTCACAGGGCGCACTCGGCGGTCACTGCCAAGTTCCGTTCCAGGAAGTCGATCGCTCAGTGTCCCTCAGCAGTAACTGTAAGTCGCGTCACTCTGCGTCCTGCACCGTGACACTGACGTTAGTGGGTGCAAACCAGGGTCCCTCCTGGGTCCGCGCTTCTCTTCCCGTCTGTCGTGATGGTGGACATCTGTTCACACGGGACTGGCCCACTCCTCCCCTCCGTCTGCGGGCAGGTCCCCTTCCCCCCACACTGAATTTACTCCGGTGACCGGGTCGCACACGCTGCGTGATGGCGTCACCTCTTTCAGGTTCGAGCTGGTGGTCGTCTGGAGGATACAGATGGATGACGCAGGGGAGGTGCTGCCGACGCTGGACCTGCTCCCCAGGGTGCCGCGCCAAGGTAGCGAGGGGCCCGCGCGGGCGTCCTGGTGACGTGCCAACGTGCCCGGCAGCGACGCGGGCTGCGTCCTCTGCCTCTCGGTGGCAGCAGTCACCAGACGTTGGAAATCTCGTGACTGTACTTTTTACATCGGTGCTTGGAGTGTCGGTATCACTCGTCCCTCCAAAAGCACGCGCACGGGGCCTGCACGGCTCGGGGGCGCGGTCTGCCCGCCTGTCACATTCACGGCCATCGCAGGCCGTCCGGGCCCTGCTCAGGGCAGCGGGTCAGGGGGCAGGAGGGGTCCCCTGAGGTTCTCACCCCGTCTCTGCTCTTTGCAGCCCTGCAGTTGGACAAGGAGGGTCTCGTAGACGCGGCTCCGCTCAGCTTCCGAGCCCTGCTGGGCGCGCTGGGCGTCGAGGCGGCTCTAGAAAGCCTCATCAGGTCGCTCTGCACCGAGGACGGCGAGTAGTCCCCAGCGGGGGCCGTGGATTCACTGCACGTGCACGTCTGCTGCTCTGCACGGGGAAACCGTGCCGTTTCGGTGCTTTCTGTGTGAACTGTCAGGACGTGGCAATAAATACAGCATCTCAATGCACAACGCCAAACGAGTGACGTGTGCGGTGGAGTGTCAGAACCGAGGGTGACGTTTGGGAAAGTGCGGGAGTGAGTGTCTGTCCTGGGGTACAGGGAGCTGCCCCCCACCCCGCCCCCGCCCCCGCCCCCAGTCTGAGGGCCCCCGGAGGCTGCGCCACCCTCCCCCAAGCCCTGACAGCCACTCCTCTGCGTCTTCCCCAGAAAAGCAAAACACAAGCTTGAAAATGCAGTGAGCCGGCCGGGGTGCGTCGTCTGGTCCTCTGCGCCAGAACAATGGCGCTCACTGGTGGTGCCGGGCAGGACTGTGTCCCCCATCCCGGGCCAGCAACAAGCATCAGCCCCCGGCCCGAACAGCGCTGGCGTGCCCGCGCTCTGCAGCCTGCAATGCGCCCGGGAGGACACAGCTCCACGCCCAGCTCCGCAGTGGGGTTCCCGGCGCCCCCAGACCGCACGCTCGCCGGGGTGGGGGCGGGGGTGGGGGGGGGTGGGGGGAAGACACGGGTGTCACGTGACCATCCTTCGGCCCCTCTGAGTGCAGACCCAAGCAGTGAACGTTAGGACGCGACTGAAGAATGAAGTCGAGGAGAGCCGGCTTGATTCAAACAAGTGTAATTCTCAAGTTATCGCAAAATTCCCCACAAAAATTTACAATCAGCAAAATACTCTCGTATTTCATGTAGCATTTTCATATAATTCCATGGTTTCACCAATATTATATTATGTTACAATAAGTCTTCATTAGTTCCTCAAAATGATGCTATAAATAATCAACCTGTACAACCTAGTATGCTGTAGAATAAGAACTGAAGCCAAAACCCCAACAGTTGTAGCAGCCAGGCACACCCGTGGTGCCCCCCCACACGAGCCCCGGTGCCAGCAGGAGCCGCCCTGGGCAGCCGACCCGCCCGTCTCAGGGGGGGGACCAGGGGGAGGGGCGGACGCAGAGACGGGGCGAGCCCAGTGCTGGCTCTGGCAGAACGGGCTGGGCCCCCCCCCCCCCGCCCCAGCACCCAGAAAAATCCAGGAACAGGGCCGCCCCATGACCCCCACCCAGCACATGCCGCCCCGGTTCCAGCCTCCTCAGCAGCAATTTCAGGTGGGAAAGAACGCCCGTCTCCCCTCAAGTTCAAGAAAAATCATTCAGCAAAACCAACAAAGAGGAAACGTCAACGCGCGAACGAGTGGTGCTCACCCTGACCTGAGTCCTGCGCGGGGACCCGCGGGCACACCGCGCAGAGCCGACTCCGTGCCCCACAGCCGCCACTCTGCAGCAGGGAACCCCGGGCCCGTGCCGAGTCCAAAGTGACCCAGGGACGGAGCTGGGGCCGCTGCAGCAGGAAGCCCTCGCCAAGTCGCGCGTGACAGTTCAAGTCTTCCGTCAGGGGCCCCGGGGTAGGAGCGCCCAGCCCGGGCCTCATGCGCAGAGACGGACGGCAGAAGGACGCGGAAGGAGGACGCGGATGGCCCCGGGGACGCGGCTGCCGCAGGGCCCACGCCCGGCAGTGCCCGGCCTGTGCTCTCCCAGCGCCGCCACCCGGGCCTCACGCGCAGGCCCGCCCGGACGGTGGTGACGCAGCACACAGTCGGCCCAGTCACCCAGTGCTGGAGAAAGCTCCTGCTGCTCCGCCTGCGGCCGGCCTCCGGGGGCCCCCGGGCTGGGGGGGGCGGGGGGGGGGGCTCAGACCTGGTGGAGCAGCAGCGTGCGCTCCTCGCTCTCCTTGAGCCGCGTGGGCAGCGTGGCGGCATCCTTGGCGCGCACCGTCTTGGCGTAGTAGCTGACGATCTTTCCATCCAGCTTGTGCTGCTGCGGGATGCTCTCGTAGGGCTTGAGGTCCAGGTCCAGCACGGACACGGAGAAGGCGAGCCGGCATCGCGACGAGGGCACCACGGGCCTCTGCTCGGAGCTGGAAGCGAGAAGGCAGTTTCAGACCCAGGTGCCCCCCAGCCATGGGCACCGCGCTCGGAGCTCATGCGCGAGAAGCGTCCACGGGGACTCCGCCACCCGCCACCTACAAGAGGGCTAACGTGCACGCAGACGGAAAAGCAGTTACTCAGACGACGTGGATGAGAGTCCTCGTGTCCCCGTGCTATAAACGAGTGCTGAAAAAGTGACGTCAGAACCTACAGAAAAGTGCAAAGGACACCCGGCCATTCGACGGCCGAGTGGACGAACCCCCGAGAACAGGCCTCTCTCCCCGGCCCCCGGCCTCCGGCTCCGGCCAGCTCTCAGATCCCTGGGACGCGGGGCTGGTCTCGTGTTTTATTCCCAAATCCACCTGCCGTTTTGTAGTTAGTTTCTTAGGGGCTTGGTTCTGTGGTTTTTTTTCTACACGTCACTGCAGACATGTGCTTCTAGCAAAATACCAACAACCGTGCTTGAAAACAAGTTCAGACTGGTTCCGAATTTTGTAGCCAGAGTGCTGCCTATCCCCACGAGCGGTCAGCGAGGGCCTGCTGGGCAGGGACACGCGCCAGGTGTCAGCAGTCAGCAGTCACTCAGCAAACTAGGAGCAAGCGCTGACTTCAGAGGCTTCTGCCTGGGAGAGGGAGGCCGACGGCCGCACGCTTGCCCTGACGGAACTCCCGACAGCGGAATCTCGCTGGCCTCCCTCCCGGGCAGCAAGCAGGGGTGCGTCTGCAGGCCCTGGTCTTGCGTCCGAGTCTGCTGCACACGGCTGGGCGTAGGACAGTCTGTGGCCCTCAGCAGGGCTCTACATGTGATGGGACCCCGCAGCCCCTCACCTTGGGGCAGGCCCAGAGGCCGGAGCCCCGGGCGTGGCCCCCGACACCTGAACGCTTCACCAGCCTGGGGCTGGGACAGGTGCCCGCGTGTCCCTGCTCCTCTCCACCGGGTCAGCTTCTGCTGAGAATACCGGGGCCCCGCCCCCCACCTCTCTACCCCGGCCACATCCGGCTTCGGGTGGGGTGGCACGTGGTGACATCTGTGGGCTCTTCCGTCATCCCACACTGGCCTCATCCAGCGACCAGACCCTCACAGCTGAGGCCAGGGGACACTTTCTCGGGGGATCATAGCAGTTTCCAGCTGAACAGGACAACCCTGCTATTTCAGGTCACCCTACGAACCCGTCGTCGTCTCTGGTCAGAAAACGCACAGCCCGCGCCTGCCAGGAAGCCGGCTCCCGGGCAAGTCCGGCTCAGAAGCATCAACAACAGTTGGCTGGCAGCCAGTGACAAGGTCACCTTGACCCCCAAACACTTGTCAGGAGCAGATACATGCGTGGGGCGTTGCACCCTGCACAGCAACGCGGAGAAACGCCGTCTAATTACGGAGATGGCCAGGCCCGCCCCAGGCGGAGACGGAGAACAACAGTGCCGTCCAGGGAGCCCTGCCGCCTCCGCGCAGCGGGACCGCACCTGCGTCGCTGCAGAGGCTTCAAGGTTCCGCGTCCGCCCGGTCGAGGGCAGAGGAAAGGCCCGCGGAGGCGTTTCCATAGGAAGGAACAGCAGTCTTCAACTCACCAGAACAGTCATTTAAAAGTATTCTCCCGAGTGTCTTTGGATTACGGGCTTCTAGAGAGCCGGGGTTAATGAGCAAGCGGCGTGACACCAGGGGGGCCTCGGGGCTCAGCCTCCGTTAATAAATGGGGTCCCGCCTAGGGCTCTCTTAAGTACGGGGTTGGGGGGGGACCAACTCTTGTCCCCCACAAAATCCTCAGACCAAAGGCACGACACAGCAGGGGCACCTCACCTGGCATCCTGCAGACACGGGGACAGCGCGATCATGATGGAGCAGTCCTTGGCAGTCATGGCGACCCGGTACTGCTGGACCTGGGGGGAGAGGACAGCTCAAGCCACATGCCCGGTCACACAGCCTCCTCCCGGCCAAGTCAGGGAGCTGGTCCCAGAACCTGGAGGTCGGTGAGGGAGTGCAGCCCCTGGGCCCCCCAGAGCCCACCCGGCCCTCTGCCCTCCTGTGGGCAGTCTGTGGACCCCGACTGCAGCCCTGGGCCTTAGGGCCGGTGTTCGCAAGGCAGCCCCAGTCCGCTCCCAGAACTTTCACAAATAAACATGACCAACCAAGAATGCTCTGCAAACTGTAAAAGATCGTCGTAAGAAAGAGCCCTAAATAAATGAGAAGGCATCCCACACGAACACACTGGGAGACTTACTAGCGTAAAGGCGGACATCCTACCCAAGGCAGCCTCTACATGCACCGCCGTCCCCATCACCATCTCGGCTGGCTTCTTGGTAGGAATTGGCAAGCTGACTCTAAAGTTCGCATGGAATTACAAGGGGCCCCAAACAGCCAAAACCATCTTGAAAAAGAACAAAGTTGGAGAACTTAGACTTCCCAAGTTCAAACTTCCTAAAAAGCACGAGTAACCAAGACGGGGTGTGAGTGCAAGTGCAGACACAGGTCGATGGACACAGGTGTCCAGACTCCTCAACGGGGAAAAACATCTCCTCCATGGGGAGACTGGGACAGCTGGACGCCCACACAAATCACACACAAAAAGTAACTCCAACACACGTCCAAGAACTCAATACAGGAAGTAAAAGTGTAAAAAGTGATAGAAGAAAACGGGGAGAAATGTTCAGACCTTGGATGTAGCAAGGATGCTTCGATACGGCAAACGAAAGTATGAACGACACAAGTAAAAACGGGTAACGTGCACCTCAATGAAATTTAAAACTCTTTTGCATCAAAGAACAATCAAAAGGCTAAAGGACAACTGAAAGGATAGAAAAACTACCTGCCCGTCATTTATCTATTAAGGGCCTACTGCGCACAATCCACAGAACTCTTACTACTCATCAAGACAGATAAAAAGTGGGCAACAGATCTGAGGATTTTTCCAGAGAAGACATAACAGTGCGCAGCAATCACACAAAAAGGTGGAGACGCAGATCAGGACCACGTGAGAGGACGTCACACGTGCGGGACGGCCGAAGTCAGGACAGACAGGTGCTGTCAAAGAGACGGGAAAGGTGGGCTGGTGGGGGTGCGGTTACCATCTGACCCAGCCACTTCACTCCTCTGCATGTGCCCCAAAAGCCAAAGCACGTCCACACAAAAACCTGCACACAGCATCTGTGCCTGCGTCATTCACAGCAGCCAAAAAGCGGCAACAGCTGCACGTGGTCCTTGCATGCGAGGGACCGCTCCTCACGCAGGAAGAGTGAGTGCTCACACGCACCACCACGCACATGAACTCTGCAGAGATGGCGCCCAGTGAGAGAAGCCAGGCACAAAGGGCCGCACTCTGACTGGCTATACTGAGGTGCCGTGTCTGGGACAGACACAGAGACGGCACATCGGGGACTGCCCAGGGCTGGGGTCATGGGGGACTGAGGGGTGTGGGGGACCGCGGGGTGTGGGGTTTCTTTCTGAGTCAACGGAAGTGTTCTAAAATTGACGATGGCGATAGTTGCCCACGTCCGTGAATCTAGTAAAAACCACTGAACTTCACGCTTTCCGCAGGTAAATCGTGTGCTGTGAAGTTGAACCTCAATGAAACTGTCATAAAAAAGAAAAAGAGGGAGGATCTGAGACGCAGGGATGGTGCATCAAGACACGGGCCCACACGCGACGGCCCCGAACCAACCTCCCTGTGACACAGCACCACGACCCTGACTGAGAAGAGCCAGAGCTGCAGATGACTGCACGGGCCGGGAGCGCGGGGGTGACAGCAGCTCAGTCCCTCCCGCCGCGCAGGCCGGGCCGGGGGTCACATTACAGGTGAACGCTGAACGGCCACCTGGGTGCGCAACCACTGAAGGAACCGGAACAACGTGTAACTTCCAAACCAATGGAGACGCACGGAATGGAACCACCGGGCAGACAGGAGCAGAGGTCAGCACACCATGGGCCGGGCCCATGCCGGGCGGCCACTGTGTCTGCGTCAGGCTTTCCTGGAACGGCCGAGCTCGGCCCCCCCTGCACAGCACACACTGTCCTGACCATCCCAGCTGAGTGTCCTGTGCCCGGGCACAGACGCTGCCTCCCTGCGGGCCCATCACAGGGACCTGGGGCAGCCTCCTGTGACCCCTGAGGCACTGTGACCCCCAAGGCACAGCGACAGGCCCAGGCCCCACACGGAGTGCGCACGGGCGTGGGCCAATCCCCGCGTGGCCTGGGAGCAAGTGTGGGCGTGGTTCCGGAAGACGCAAGGGTGTCACAGATGACATGACTAGCCCTCAAGGGCTGAGCACAAAGCGACCGGGAAGCGTCCGTCTCTTGGGGAGTGGGCAGGCTCCGGGGACCCCGCACGTTCATAATGGGGGCAAACACTGACCTCCGCGAGGAGCCAGTAAAAGGCCTCATTTTCTCCTTCTGTAACTTCGCGGAGCCTTTCAAGTCCCCAATTTGACAGAACAAGGAAGAACAGGACCCCCTCCCCACCCCCGCCCGGTGGGGGCGCCAGGCCCAGTGAGGCCGCACACCAACTGGGCACCAGCAGGGACCCCAGCACGGGGGTGCAGAGGGGGCTGGGCCCAAACCCAGCTGGCCCGGTCCATCCACAAGAAGCCTGGCCGTCGGGGTGGATGGCGGGAAACGACGTTGCCCGGTAAAACCCCGGGCCAGCATGAAGAGCCCAAGGGGTGCACGGTGTGCTTCCGGAAAGGTCCGCCCACCTTTGTCAGTGCAAAGGCCACTGTCCCGTCGTCCTCGGTGGAAAGATCCAGCAGCTTCCGGTAAAACGCTTCATCGTAAGGCCCGTCTATTTGCAAGGCTTTTCTGGAGGAAAGGGCACAAGACTGTGCAGGGTGAGTGCACTCCAACTGCGATCAAGTCACCAACCTCACGTGCGTGGTGCCCGGCCCCGCAGGGAGCCGCCGCTTCCTGCTCACGCAGCAGGGTTTCAGAGGGACCGCGGGGGTCCCGTCCCCACACACGCATCTGAGCAGGGCCGGCAGGCTGCGCTGATGGAGGCCGGGGCGGTGCCGCCAGTGCAGACTGTGGGGCAGCGGTGCCCCCTGCAGGCTCAGGACAGAACCGATCACACACTCCCGCTCTCTTCCCGGAAACAGGCAGTGACCACTGATCTCCCGCTGGGCTGACCCCTCCACCATGCCCACGTCACCCTGCAGCTGCGCGGGACCCCACCTCACCTCTGCTCAGGAAACTCCTCCAGGTACCGCTCCACCCGCCGGTACAGGGGGTAGAGGCCTTCAATGTCCAGCAGGTCCAACATCTGCACCTGGAGGGTTCTGTACAGGAGGCAGCCCTTTGGCAGCCCTGACCGCTCCGGGCTGCCCTTTCCTGCCAGGGATGGGGGGAGACACGCAGTTGGGACGGTCTGGGGCTGCTGCACGCACGACGGAACACCGCCGCCCCCCCTACCCCTTCATCTCTGTGTCCCCCAGCTCCATCCCCAGCCAGGTCTGCACTTGGGCAGACGACCCTCGGTCTAGACAGCGCGGCCCACGAGGCACAGAATTTAAAACGGCCACATCGACTTCTCACATCTGCGAGACCACATCTGTGGAGCCCAGAGCCACAGCCACGCGGACAGGCAGTGGGGACACGGCAACCGTGGGGATGGCGTGCCTGGGCTGTCTTCCTACGTCACCCCCGACAGCCGGCCTGGGCGCTGAGGGGCCACGCGGCTAGGCACAAAGCCGGGAGGGTCGCAGTCATCCTGGCCGTGGCTCCACGGGCCACAGGCCTGAGTGTACTGTACAGCTGCCGGCACCTGACGGGGGACCCAAGCGTGGGAGCACCCACGACGAAGACCTGAACCAGCCCCCAGGGCACCCGGAAGCCCAGGGATCACCGCGTCTGCGGGGACTGAGGCCTGTCTGAGGTGCCCAAGCACAGGCGTGACACAGGTGTGACAAAAAGGTGACACAGGCATCAGGGCCTGCCTGCAAACCCCCGCCTGAAGGGCCTGCACTGTGGGGCTGGCGTGTGGGCAGCAGGCTGTGGCGGAGGAGCCAGCACAACACGTGAGTTAAAACCCAGCAGCCCACACGCGTGCTGCCCCTTCCAAACCCAGACGGGGGCCGGACAGGCTGAGAGGTCGGATGCGGGCTCTGGGGAGCCCTGTCGGGGCCCACACAGATCTCCTTGCCACCCCCAGGCTCGGCCCGCTCGCCCAGCCTACCTTGGGGACGCAGGCCCCCACGGAAAGGGCTGGCTTCGCAGACACACGGGCCGCGCGGCCCAGGCCCCAGCCTCAGGGTGCCAGCCCGGCCCTTGTCCGAGCCGCTGAGTAGCACCCGCGTGACGACACGCACCAGCTCGCGGATCACGGCCCTCGTGCAGTGGGGCCCGGCGGCCAGCCCGTTGGACGGGAAGAAGAAGGGCTTCAGGTGGTGCGCCAGCTCACTCCAGTCGGCCGTGGGGCTGCGGGCATCCTTGCAGCCGTAGATCAGCTCCCCGTTCTGTGGGGGGAGGACAGGAGTGTCACCGCCAGCCGGCGGGCAGGGGAACCACCTCTGTCTGTCTGTACCTGCTGGGCAGGTTGGAGGGACCTGCCCTCGTCCACTTCCCCACCTGGGGTCCCTGCGCACCGTGACCCCGCGGAAAGCCCGTCCTCATGTTCCCTGTCACTGCCCGAGGCAGACCCCACTGGATGTGGCAAGGAAGACACGTTCTCAAACTCTGAGACCAGAGCCCTGGCCTGAGACCCCCTCCGACGAGAGCACGCGGCAGACCCGGCCTGGCCCTCAGGAGGCTGCGTGACACCTGTGGTCCTGAAGGACACGCTGTCAGCCAGGCCCAGGTGGCGTCTGTCATGCAGGCAGCCAGCTTTCTAGGGGCATCTGTCCTCCATGACACGGGCCAGCTCCCACCGGGGTCGGAGGAAATCTTCATTTTCGAGGCCACCCCGCCTTTGAGACCCAAGTCCAGCAAACAAACTCCTGGTGGCAGCGACGCTCCCGGGGTGGCAGACAGGACGCCCAGTGGGCCCGACCCCGTGCCTCTTGCGGGGAGATGGGGGAGCAGCGGTGTTGGTGCAAGAGCCCTGGGAGGACCTGGTCCGCCAGCCCCCAAGCGCAGCCCACCCTCTGCCCTCTTCCTTCTGGTGCGGGGCTGTGGTCGGCAGCTTCCAGGCCGACCCCCAACACCCCGGCCCCCGCGCTCATGCGCTCAGCCCACCGCCCCAGGAGGTTCGGTCTGCATGACCCACAGAGTGCAGCTGAGCGAAAGTACGTCCGGCGAGGTTAAGCCATAGAGGACGCCACAGCTTCCGTCTTGGGGGCTGTCTTCTCAGACCACAGCTGCCATGCTGAGCAGCCCGGGGAGCCTCGTGGCTGGGCAGGGGAGGGGACGCCATCCTGGGCACAGACTCTGGCCCCGGCCAAGTCTTCAGGTGGGACGTAGTCTCCAAAGGGGCCGGGTCGGAATCACCGACACTGCCCAGTGCCTGGCCACAGAAGCAGCGAGCTGGTGGCTGGCTGTTGTTACACAGCAGTAGACACTTTCGGTGTGGACGGTCCCTCCTCTGCCCCGAGGTGGCAGGTGGCAGCCGACTCAATCCAACATGAAGGTGGATGGGCACCACCCCACCCCCCGTCGGCAAGGCCCTGGGGTTCTGCAGCATGATGCCTCCCTGGGAAGCCACCGTTTGCACCATCAGAGCTCACGATATCGGTGTCAAGGGCAGTGGGCACAGGACCGGGGGACCATCAGGAGACACTGACCCCTGCCTGACGTGGGCCTCACAGTGGGCGGACGATGTACCAGGTGGAGGGAAGGCAGGAGTCCCAGAGGACAGCGGGCAGCATGGGCTGTGGCCAGGAGGTGGGGCCGGGGCTCAGCCGCGGTCACTGCAGTGGCCCGTCACCCAGCGCACGAGTGGCTCAGGGGCCCCAGGAAGCCAATGGCCTTTCCCCGGGGTCTGCAACCTGGACACACAGGAGCTCCACGTACAATTACAGCTACTCAAGGACCTCACGTGACAGCTGGCAGAGAGCCCCCGTCCGAGAATCCCTGACGACTGCGCATGCCCCCGAGCACGTCCCTCAAGTGACCACGCTGGGGTGCACAGGGCTGCAGCTGTGGAGCCATAAAAAGCTCTCGGGCAGAACACGACCCAGGGACTTCCTTCCACACCTGGATGTCCATCTGACGGCGGCACGCACCTCCAGACCAGGTGTGCCCGTCGGGACGGACGGCGCCGCTCCCCACTCCTGTCAGCCCAGCTCTTCTGGAACCGTGGGCTGGACCTCAGGTGGGGCTATCCACCCAGGGCCCGAGCCAGGCCCCCCACTCGGCTTCGGCCTGGGCAGGCAGAAGAGGGTCCCCGGGACAAAGCACACGCTGCCTGTAGGTTCCGGTGTGTCCCCACACGAAAGGGCGCTATTTTTAGAATCTGAACCAAGGCCCTGAAGTCCTTCTGGGAATGACAGCCGCCGGCCAATTGGGAAACACGTCCTCCTTTCCCAGACCGGGGACCCTGGAGGTCTGTGGGAAGTCGGTTCGCTCGGACACATGGCTGAGCCCCACAGCAGGCATTCAGCGTGCAGAAGGCCCGTCCACAGAGCGGGGCATACAGGACTCGGAATGCGCGGCCGTGGCCATCTCCATGCCACAGGCCCCCCGCGGTGACTAGGGACGCACGCACGGCCGTGGCCACTGCAGCACCTGCCCCCAGCCTGAGCACAGGGGCCTCGGACATGAGGTTGCCTGAGCAGCCACACCATCCAGGCCGTCACTCGGCACTCAAGGAGCCGACGTCACACACCGGCCGGCGGTCACGGGGTGTTGTTCCCTGGGCGTGGGCCGTGGACAAAGGACCACAGGGGCCGCACCGAGGCAGACCCTGTCCAGGTGCCTTGTCTATGTGGTCAGAGACCCACCGGGCACAGGCTGGTTCCCCCAAATGGCCACAGATGGGAGTGGCACTTACCTTGAATATCTTCAGGTTGTTCTGTGCCTCCTGCAGCAGGCTTTTCAGGGCGAAGTGCATTCTGTGCTTGTTTCTGGGAGAGGGAAGAGTCTTAGACAGCCCTGCCGGTGGGCAGTCTCCGCAGTCACTGCCTATGGCTCAGGGGACAGCCCAGGAGCGGTCACGCCAGGCGGCCCTCTGTGCAGAGGCTCCGTTTCTGCCATGCACCACCTCCCCGTTCCTGCCCCTCCTCGTGGCAGCGTGTTCCCAGCTGCTGGCACCCCGGGGTGACTTGGAGGAACCGACGGCAGGAACCTGAGCCCGCCCACGGCCCTGTGGCCCGCAAGGACGAGTGCTCTCTTACCCTGAGTAGAGATCGAGGGGACAGTACTTGCTTATCTGCTTCCACTTCCCAGTTGCCACCTGTTAAGAAACCACCACATGTCTCACTGATTCGACTGGGGACAGCACTGGGCCAACGAACACAGAACAGCCACAGTGGCTAAGGTGACGAAGGTCCCAGCAGATGCCACCCAGTCCGGGCGCACATCCCTCGCTGGGGGACGGGACAGAGAGGGCCTGACTCCAAACCAGGAAACCTGGACCTCCTCTGAGGGGCTCACACAGCTGGCGCCCCTCTGGCCCCCATGAGCAGGGAGGCCGAGCAAGCATCTCTGTCAGGTGACACGGCTAAAGGTCCGTAATCAGAGGGACAATCTCAGACTGTAACATCCGGGAAGGCCTCGGAGGGTGCGGTTAACAAGCAATTACACGTGGTTGGCGAGAAGAAAAAGTGGCACCCTCTCGTGAAAGGCAACTTGCTGGTTTCCATGAAAATGTAAAATGTGGGTGTCCCCCGACTTGGCAGGTCACAGGGTCAACGACGGTCACCGCTGCCCCACAAACAGTGAACTGCAGCACATGTGTTCTCACGGGCCAGGACCCAGCGGGCCGCACACGGAATGAAAGCTGTGCAGCCGCTACCGGAGAGGGGCCGAGCCAGAGGTCATCCCGAGACCATCCGGGGTCATCGTGTGCAGGGCAAAGCGTACGATGCCACTTGTGCTACAAAAATAAAGGCCGTGTGCATCTCTACCAGCACGCATCCAGACAGGCGACGAAGACGCCTTGAAGACGATACAACACGGTCGTCCGGGACTCCTCAGGTGAGGAAGGCAAGCAGCAGAAGAGCTCCTCTGCGGAACGTGTGCGGTGCGTGCAGACACGGGCACCGCCTCCCTTCTCCCACCACGCGTGTGCCTTCGTGGGCACGGGGAGCAGGTGCAAGCCGGGGGGGCCTGAGCCGCCTCTGCAAAGGCAGGTGACCTCCCTCACTTCCCGTCTGACCGGTTAAATGACGAAGCTCTTGATGGCTTCACAGTAAACACCGGTTCTTACAAATCCATCCTGGATGCTGAAAACCAACGGTGGCCATGACAGCCATCTCCTGAAGGGAATGGCTCACATGCTTTCGTTTCCCTAAGAGCCTAGAAAGTTCTGACACCACAAAGAAAAGACGGGGCAAGTTAGCAAAAATGGCTGAGTCAGGACCTCGGAAGATTCTCTGCACATGGGCAATGAGAAAACTGGCAAACACTGTGAGAATCGCCATTTTCAGAACTCTGAAAAGGAAGCAGAGGCTTGCAACAATGTGGGGGGCAGGTAGGCGAGAAACAGTCAAGTTCCAGTAAGAGCAGGGAGCCCTGCTCCGCCCTCACTCTCCAGCTGCACGGAGACCCCGGAATCCGTAAGGACAGGTGCCCACGCCCCCCCAGCGGGGCCCTAACGCTCCCCGCCCAGAGGGTGCTCACTGCCTGACCAGCCTCACGGTTCCCCGTCTTCAGTGACCGCCTCTGAGCTCACCGGGGACAAGGGGGGGCCTTTGTCCAGGGGCGTTGATGAGAAATGCCATTTAGCCTCCCAACCGCCCGGGACGGTGACGTTCCAGCACACGTCAGGCTAGAGCTGACGCTAAGGGGCGAGGAGGAGCTCAAGGGCGAGGCACACCCAGGGCTCTGGGAGCAGCGGCACGTCCCAGGCACGGGGCAGGCCGGGCACAGGGTCCACAAGGGCCGGACAGGGCCGCACCGGGCACAGGCCCTGTGGATGGAGGGCCAGGGCAGCGCTCAAGCTGGTTGCATGCCTCGGGGCGCACAGACTGAGACTTCCTGCTTCCAGCACGGAGCAGGCCGGTCCACCACGAGCTGCCCGCTGAGCTACCTGCACAGAGGCTTTGCAGGCACACAACACGACGCAGACTTCGCACCGTGCGCGCCACAAAGTCACTAAAGACAACAACTACCAGGCGCAGTGACACGTCCTGGAGAGGCTGCATCACACGAGTGCACACGTGCTCACAGGGCATTGCTCAGTCACCAAAGGGTGGGAACAACCATATGACCCTCAGCAGGTGAACAAAAGCGTCCCCCACGGTGGAACGGGAGGGACGAGGAGCTGACGGTGCGGCCACGTGGATGCGCCTTCAGAGACCTCACACTAAGTGGACAAAATCAGTCTCAAAGGCCACAGGCTGTGTGACTCCATTTATAGGAAATTCCCATCTCAATTTAAAACCAAAAAAGAAACGGTGACCACGAAGCGCCGGGGACCTAAACAGCCAACGACAAGCACGTGTGTTTCTTCCCACTCTTGTGAACACGCGCGGTACCCCAGGCCATGCGCACAGGTGGGCACCCTCACCTTGAGGCGCTGGTGCATGCAGTGCCGACACACCTGGTGCTTCACCTCGTGGGTGACGTCGCGGGACACAGGGAGAAACCCACATTTCGGCTGCAAAATAAACCAGGGAGAAAGACTGCTCAGGGAGAAGTCACAGACCTTTACGCAGACGCAACCAGGGCACCACCCATGACAAAACCAAGTGCCAGAGACGTCCCCAGAGCTGCCCTCTCTGCAGCCCCCGGAGGAACCGGACCTTCGTCTCTGATGCCACAGACGCTCACTGGGGAGAACCAGTTGAGATCCGCCGCCGGCATGCTTCAACACGTGCAGCACAGCGCAGCTCCGTGTTTTCGTTGTGCAGTGAGATGGACACAACTCTGAGAGCACAGGTCGGCCCCAATCTCCCAGGTCAAAGGAGCCCCCTGTTCCCTCCGACAAGAACCTGGGACGGGAAAGGGCCCATCTGATGGGTGCAAGCCTCCCACCCACACACGACGCGTGCTCAGTGCTGGGCACCAAGACCACGTCGCCTCTGGGCAGGGAAGCAGTCAGTCCCCACGGAGCACCCAGGCACTGAGTGCTCAGGGCCAAGGGCGTGACTCAGGAGTCATCGAGGTCCAGAGGAAGGAAACAACAGCCTGGGACGTCTGGGAAGCTCCCTGAGGAAGCGGCCACCCTGGACACATGCGGGGCCTGGCCCTCACCCAGCAGGTACTGCCCCACACGTTGCATGATGCCCTGTGCCCGGCCCTGGAGGACTCCCGGCCACGACCCAGGGCCTTGGGAGTCACGTGGCGTCTGTGCCTTTGGGGAAGGCTCTCCTGAGCAGGACAGAGCAGAGGACCCGAGTGCCACCTAGTCCGGAGGGCGGTCCTGGAGCGGACCTGGTGGAGCACTGCATGCAGCGCCCCCAAGTGGCCACGGGGGCATGGTGGGAAGGAGGCAGGGCCCTGCTGAGCCACACCCTCCGAGGAAAACGACAGGCCCTGCTCCCTCCTGCCGGCCACCGGCCCAGGCGTGCCCCCAGCGTGGTCCCCACTGCACGCCCAGGACTGGGCCTGAATCAGGAGGTCTGGCCGGCGGCAGGAGCAGGGGGCAGCCCAGTGTGCAGGAGCCAGGGGCCCCCACGTGGGAACAGCAGGGGCTCCTGTGGGGAGCACTCCCAGCAGGCGACATGGGCTCTGGCCTGGACCGACTGTTCCCTTCCCTGCATCGGTTCCCGACAGAACTTCACCTTGATCTCTACACACAGAATGGGCCGGTGCTCAGCAAAGCGGTAGGTCTGCAGTCTGGCTAAGTTAGGAAGGCACAGGGCATAGCCACTGAGAGTGTCCAGGTCCTTGTCACAGCGCGATTCTAGAAAACAAAGCATGGAAAACACTTGAGGATCAATGCAAGAGACACAAGATGATCCCAGGACAACGTGGTGGCTTCCTACTGGGGAAGGGTCAGCCTTGCTGGTCTTGGCCTCCAGCTCCTGGGAGGTCACCTTCCTGCCCGGGGAGTATCCACATTTACATGGGGCTTTCGAGCTACATGCGTGCACCACCGAGGGGCTGGGGACAGAGGGCATCTAATCAGCCGTCTGCACGCTCACGTCCCCACAAAGGTCCTGACGCCAAGGCTGAGGGACCTCACCGCTCGGCACTCCTCTGGGGGCCACCCACAGCTGCGGCCAGAAGTCAGGGCACCTGGACACTCACACGGTCCCCTGGCGTGGTAAGCCACAACTGCGAGGGTAACGTGAGTCCTGTGGGCCCTTCTATAAAATGATCACATCCTGAGGTTGGTCTTGGGGACCCTTGAATGTACAACTGTCATCAGGAGCGAGGATGGACGAGGGGATGGCCCCCAGTTTTGCAAGTCCCTTAGCCCAGGAGCTCAGAGGGAGGGGGCAGCAGCGTCCACCTCATCCTACAGCTGGTTCCCACGGAGTGCTCCTTAGCACAGACTGGGGGCGCCGCGCTGTGGGCCGTCCCAGGACACTGCGGCCCCTGGACCCAGGAGTGGCTGACGACAAGTCTCTGCTACAACGGGCACGGGCCCGATTACTGTGAAGCCACGTATATTTTGTTGCTAATTATAAAATAATGACACAGAGCAGCGTTGGCAGCCGGATGGCCTGTCCCAGTCCATCCAGATGAGGACAGCAGCCCCGGCTCCAACATGGCCACACCCGCCCTCCTCCTGTCAGTCATGACCTCAGACACAGGAGGACGTTGGTGCTGGCTAGCGCACGCCAGCCTGCCTGGCTGCGCCTTCTCTGAGGAGGCACTTCCATCCTCAGGGACAGACTTTACATCTTTGTCTCCGCCTGTGACATGGTTTCTGTCATGACTGCCATGGCCAAGTTCAAGGGGGGGGGGGGGTCTGTGAGGTTACGGGGGTGTGCTCCAGGAGGCAATAAGGGAGACACAGGAGGTGTGATGGGGGGACGTGTCGCCCACACAAGTCACGTCCCCTCCTCCCCCAGGAGCACAAGCAGGCTGAGCGGGTGACAGTGTTGGGAGTCCTTGAGGGCCTGGCCCATTGCCTCATTTTCCTCTGGAACCCTCCAGGCCCCCCATGCCCACTGCCCCTTCCCTAAGTCTCCCCGAACTCCTCCAGCTCCCTGCGCCCCTCCCAAATGCAGACTTCTTCTTAGGAATCAGTCCTCGGTTGTGTACCCTCTGCAGTGCCCTGCGGTATATTCACAAGCTCCGAGGATTTTACTCAACACTCAAGTTTCTGGTGAAACGGGTGCTGAGAACTGCATCTGCCAGACGTGACAGATAACGTCAAACACTCTCCAAACAGGGTGTTTTAAAGGACGAATGACATTTGTAAGTTAGAACCCCTTACCTGGTCTTTCGGACTGTATCTTTAAACAAAGCTGTTTCACAAAATCTAAAGGCAGCTGAACGACTTCCTGTAAGAAGACACACACAATCCTCCATGAGTTACACGACACTGAACATACCCGACGTCACAGCACGGCACCAGAAATGGCGAGCGCGACCTATGTCCTACGTGACGTATGTTTTAGCACGTGAAAAAAGTTCTCAGTGTGTGGGCCTCAGGATAAAGCTGCTCTTTGACCTTAAGGACATGTCCAGACACGAGTGCGTCCATGTGCTGAGAGCGACAGGCCCCTCAGGACGGCTGGCGTCCACGCTGGGGTGACCGGCAGCACACCCGTGTCACCCACAGTCAGTCTCCACAGAGCACCCCTCGGAGGCTATCGCCGCACCAGCTTCCCTGCTGAAGGGACCTGCCCTGCCTGGGATGTAGGGATAGCAGCAGGGACAAAAGGCCGCCAAGACTGGAAGTGGCGGCCTGCGGGCAGCCTGTCCACAGCCTTCTGACAGTCCCTCAGGACAGCCCCCTCACTGACCTGTCTCTGCTCCCGGAACAAGACGCGAAGCACCTCAGGCATGAGGGGACCAGCCCACCCATTCCACACCATGCAGCTCAGAGACTAGTGCGGACCAGTCCCCAGGGCGGCGGGCAGGCCCAGAGCTGCCCCTGCTGGCTGCTGCGCCTGGTCGTATGCTGTCCTCTCATCACCGGGCTGGCTGTACCTGGTCCCAGGACACATAGGAGGGAGGGGCTCTCACCAGGGCTCCACCTGGCCCTAATTCATGGGATGGCTGTTCCCAGAGCCCTGTGACCTTGTGGCGTGACCTTACGCCCCTGGAGCCCTATCCACTGTGGACAAGCAGAAGCAAGCCTGAGGGACCCCCATCAGTACCCCTTACGGTACCCCGAGCTTGAGGCTGCTGTGCTGTCAGAGCCATTGGAACCCCACCTGGCCAGGCAATCCCTCACCCCGTTTTTCTCAGGCAGCACTCTGTGTTCTAAGTGACACACCTGCTCGTTTGCTCCACGCTCTGCTGGGACAAGCAGCAAGGCCTGCAGAAGCAGAGACGCAACAGCTGCTGCCCCTCCCCGCTTGGTGACCGAGACCAGAGAGCCAGCGCGCAGGCCACCAGGGGCAGAGGGCTCGGGGTGCTGCCTGCACCTCCCTCAGCAGCCCTCGCCCAGCTGGAGGCCTCCCTGAAGGCAGGTGGCGGAGACGGGGGTCTCACAGGTCTCCCCGAAGCTCGTGCATTTCAGCTAGAAAAGGGCAGTAACACCAGGTGCTCTGCCACCTTGTAGTCCAGCAAGTGAGCAAAGCACCTGAAACTCTGTGCTGACAGGGGCCAGCACTCAGCACAAGGGAGGGGTCAGTGTTACCGACGCAGACCGTGGCCACCTAAACACAAGTCACTTACCCCACAGTGAACGGAGTTCTCCCCCAAAAACTCTTTCATGACATTTTTGCTGAAGTCCACTATGTTCTGTAGGTGCTGGAATATCTCTTCTGAGTTCTGGAAAGGACAGCACAGGGAGGCCTCAGTGACCAGGGCGTGCAGGGACGTGCTGGAGGGAGGGACTCTGACATCATCACACACAGGGCCACCACGTCCATGCCACACACAGACAGTGGCTGTGCCTTGGAGGGAGCTGAGCTTGGCCACAGAGACCACTGGACCCACCGGAGCGTCTATGCCCTTGGCCCCCCGAGACCCCTCTCTGCACCCGGCCAGGGTCCCCCGTGACCCCCACCTGTGCCTGCCCACCCTCCATCCATGCCAGGAACACCTGTGGGTCCCACCTGCGGCCCATGCCCACCTTCTAAGAGATCTTACTATAAAAACCTCTTCTATCCAAAACTCAGCAGGTATTTGTGTTTTATTCTTCAGCCCCTGAATGTAGAGTAAAATGCTCCCTCCCCACATCAGCGCTTCTCCAGGAGCTAATGCGCTGTGAGACTCGGGTGACACAGGAGGCCAGCCCTGTGTCCTCCCTCTGACCCAAGGAAGGGAACATCGCAGGTCCACCTCGGGCGGGAGGGTGGGCCGCGAGGTGACACGGAGTCGGGCTGGGGGTCCTAGACTGCACAGCCCTCGCCCCCGTGACATTGCAGACCACAGCCTGCACCCAGGCGTGAGCAGTGACTGCGCAGAACCAAATCTGCCAGCAAAGCCCGGAGCACACCCAGAGTCTGTGACAAAAGCTCACAGCTCTCCGCCGGTGACGCGGCTGGGGCCGCAGCGTGGCACGCATACCACGCAAAGGCGAGCGGTGGCCTTGGAAGGCACCACACCAGCGAACGCCACAGGCAAAGCCGACGGCCAGCGGCTGTCAGAGGCTGGGCTCCGCACATGCCACGGGGGGCAGGGGGCACGGGAGGCTGCCCCCCCAGACGGTTCTGGATCCCACGTGGGCACCGCAGGAGCAGCTCGTCGGCTCCCTCCAGCAGCTGAAGCGGGCGGCACCCCCACCCCCGGCCCCCCGCTATCCCCACACAAACCACACCGTCTGGACCTCACGGCCCTGCCCTGCTGTGCGCCCTCAACCCCGGACCCCTCGTCTCTTTCTGGGTGTCTCCTAAAACAGCCACTCCTCTCTCCACGGCCCCCGCTATGGGGTGGGGCCCAGCCCCTGCCTCTGCTCCCCTTCTGGGGGCGGAGTCTGTGCCTTGGAGCCGGGCTCACCCCAGCTTCTACGCTCACCCCCACCCCCAGGCCCACGAAAGCGGGAGGGCTCCACAGGCCCATCTGGAGTGACCCTCACAGCCACTGAGACTCAGGTGACCGCCAGTGACATCCCATGCCGGGGAGGCGGGTGCTGTAGCACCAATAGCAGCAGCAGCAGCTTTCTGAGGGCGTCTCCAGTGCTGTGCTTGGGTGACTCAGAACAGAAACCAACACTCCCCCAAACTGGACCTGTAATGCTGACTGTCCATCCACCGGTGTCACAGACATCATCTGAAAAGATACAGCTCCACGGTGGGTGGCTGAGGGGACCGAGGCAGCAGTGCAGAAGGTAACTGCACAGCAAAGCTGAGAGCTGGGCCTGGGGGCTCTCTCAGCACCGAGGGACCCAGCACAGCCCCCACTGTGACCCCAGCCAGTCAGAGCACCGGCCCTGCAGGAGTCAGGGACACAGCATTTTCTGTGCCGAATGCTGTGTCCCAGTTAAATGTCCACAGTCCGCATTGACACGTCCACATCAGAAAGAAAGTCAAGCTCGCTTAAGTAATTGTGTCAACAGCCTGGTGTCAAACCCAACGACCTCACCTTTTTCCTATTTGGAGGAAACTTCAGGAAGCGCAGTACCACACAACGCTGTTGGAAAAACAAAACAAAGTCAAATTAGCACCTGCCCAACGCCCGGGACAAAGGTGGGTGGCTGTGGAGGAGAGGCCAGGCGGCTTGGGGGCTGGGACCCCAAGAGACAGCTCCTAGTCTGCAGCCAGAGCCCCTGAGGACACGGCCAGCACTGGGTCACACGCCCGAGGACACACTGGGGCCACAGGGCAACCAGGAAAACCTGTGCCCTCTGACCTAGCCAGCCCACTCCCCGGAGTCTGTATTACGAGATAACTAAGGATGTGCAAGAGGGTCAGCGACTGCACATAAAAGTACGATTTATCGTTCTAAATAAAATAGAAACAACACCGATGTCCAACAACAGCCGGAAGGTTAAATACAGCAGGGCGCCTTCCAGCCCGTCAGGGACGGGACCGTGGGAAAACCTGCTCCGTGCAGACCAAGGTGCCAGCAGGGCAAGGCTGTAGGAGCCCTGTGCAGGGACACAGTCACACTTGTGTCGACCTGCATGCATGTGTGTGCGTGCGTGAGTGCGTATCTAAATGACGCACAGGACAGCTCTGTTTATGTGACGTTCAGAACCAGATAAGACAGTCCTGGCAGCCGCCCCTCAGGCAGGTGGGGAGGTCCCTGAGAAAGTTCCAGAAGCGGGTGGTACGGATTATGGGTCCACACACTTTGTAGCAATCCAACTGCACTTGCGATCGCACGCTTTTCTGTAGGCTTGTTCCAAGTCAGCTTTAAAGTCTGTAAAACAGGACGTTTAAATAAAGCAGGTGCACACTGCACGTGTGTGGAACGTCTGAGAAGACCTCAGCCGTGTCTCCAGGCGGCGACCATCGGGGTTTCCAACTCTGTGGAACGTTCACGTAACACACAAGAGTGTAAGCATGTAATGTGGAAGCAAGTGCCGCCGCCTTCGAGGCGCCATGCTCCTGGGAAACGACCCGGAGACGGCGCGGAGCCTCAGCAGCAGGTTCGCTCTGCTCCCGCGGACACGGAGCGCCAGGAGCACGAGCAGCCGACGGAAGGGCGGGAGCCCTGGCATCTGGGCAAGCCGCACACCTGGGAGCCGGGAGGCCCATGGAGACTAGGCCCTTCTCGCCAGCCCATAGCCCCGCCGGCAGGGACAATGCCTGTCCCCTGCTCCTGTGCCAGCCCCAATGTGGGGAAGATGAAATCAACAGCATGCCCACGCCAGCCGCTGCTCGCAAGTCACCACACGTCAGACTCGACGGTGGGCATCCCCCAGCCCAGGACCACGGCGGTGGGGCTGCAGCACCCTCAGACTCCAAGAAGAAGAACATCATGAGCAGAAACCCGATTTCAGCCCCAAAGAGAGCACTGACTCCGCACCTGGGCCCCAGCGCTCGTGAGCCCCAGCGAGGAACTGAGCGCTTCCCCGACTGGCCCACTGATCGTCCAGAGCCTGTCGCCGGAAATCACCACCCTTGCACCCCCCAGCCCCAGGGGCTGTAGAGTCGGCCTGAGGTCCAGGCCCCACGAACACGAGCACCTGTTCTGGAGGCAAGTGTGGCCTGCCCCCCATGAGGGCCCCACCAGCCGGGGCTGGCAGCCCTGGGATGCGCCAAGGGGCCAGACGTGAGGCCTGGCAATGCCCCCCAGGTGCGCGCAGATAAGGTGAGAGGTCAGACTCGCCAGCCTCTGTCGGCAGACAGACACCGCACCCACCGTTAGTCCCAGCGCCACCCACAGCGCATTGGTGGGCCTGCTGCGGCCACCACGGGAGGATTCCCACAGGAGGAAGACATGCCTGCAGGAGCCACAGCGCAGCCAGTGCAATCACTGCCAGGCGCTGCCTCGTCCCTCCATCTTAATCGGCTGCGAAGGAGACGACTCCTTTCCTGTTAGGACGAGTATGTTCAAAACGCACTTTCTTGGAAATGCTGAGAAAGTGCAGAGACAGCGGTGAGACGGAGAAGGCAGTGTTCAGTGAGGTTCCCCAGGGTCTCCACAGTGGGACAGGGCTGAGGCGGGAGTCACATCTTGAGGACAGGACAAGAGGCACACTGAGGTGGGCCGGGAAATACAGGATTTGAATCAGTGATTTGTACTGAAAACGCCACCGATCACAGCAATGACACATGTAAACACACACACGCTAAACAACCTCAAAACACACAACGACGTGGGCACGAGTGGGCACTTACAAGAGGAGCAGACAGCGCTCCGTGAGGCAGGGCCCGGGGAATGTGCTCCGGTCCGCTCTGGGAACCCACCTGAGCTATCACAACACCAGGCTGTCGGGTGCAGCCCCATCCATGACACTTGGCTGGCACTTCAGAGTTCGAGTGACAAACCAGACTTGGTGGCCGTCACAGGACAGGATGCTGAGCCACGTCAAGAAGACGAAGGAGAAACGGCAAATGCACATGTGAGAACACAAGGTCCCACATTTTGGAAGAGAAATGGCAGCAGAAGTGTGACACAGCAACCAGAACAAGTGACAGTGCACTCGTGTGCCCACAAGGGGAATGCCCTAGCCTAAGACCCCCCCCCACAGGGTCAGTGCCTGGGCCGCCAGGCACTCACTGGGACATGGGGCCAAGCTGGCCACAGCCTTGGAGCAGCTCAGAGGGTCAGCGTCTGGGCCAAGGGCCAGAGACTGGGAAGGGGTGAAAGGGCACAGCTGGACCCAAGGGTGCTGAGCGCCGGACTGAGGGGCCAAGGGGAGCTGACGGCATCCTGCCCGGAACTGACCTGCCAAGAGGGTGTGGCACTGCCCCTTCCCCTCACCCAGCCCCGAGCACACCCCCCATGCTGTGGCCTGAGCTTAGCTGCTCATTCTCGGGGCCCCACTGTACAAGCCCCAGGCTCCTCGAAGTCTCCTGCCCCCAGCCCAGAGGCTGGCTGTGCGTCCACGTCTCAGTCACGCTCCTTCTGTGCAGCTGCTGCCCAGGATGGGCTGCCTGAGGGCACGCTGTGCCTGGGTACCGACTCGTCTCTGCTTAAGGGCCTCTCAGTTCTGGGAGGAAGTAGTGCCCTCTCCGAGAATGCGACCGTCTCCCGGCCTGGAAGCAGTGTGGGGACAGCAGTCCACACTTCAAGGAGGCCGGGGTGGGTCTCGGGCATCCACCCACGGGGGAGGGGACCCTCGTGTGCACTGCTGCTTTCCTCTCTCCTGCTCACATGCACAACCTCGTCTTGAGCCCGCCCAGGATGGCCTTGGCCCAAGTCTGCATGGCCCAGGCACAGCACAGAAGCGGCTCCCCTCACCCCAAGGGCACGGCCCCAGCAGTCAGTGCCTGGACGTGGCGGGTAGATTTTCCTACAAGACTTCTTGTGACAGTCATCCCCCAGCTCACGAGACGACCTGAGCACAGCCAAGCGGGAGTGACCATGTTAGAGCCAATTTAGATGTAAGATAAGAGAACACAGGTCCAGAGTAGCCTGATGACTGAGTTTAAGAGGAAAAAAAGAGATGAAAAAAGCAGCACAACCCTAACCACAGGGGCTGTGAGGCCAGGTAGGGGCCAGGCTGCCCTGAGGGTGGACCTGCTCTCGTCAGAGGCCAGAGGTGGTGGCGGAGCTTCACGTGCCCAGGGCCTCTGATCCGCCGACCAGGAGCCCTTTCATGCCGAGTCTGGAACGTCCTCTGTCCGACACTACTTTGCACACAGCACCTCCGCCGCGCTGAAGGCCTCAGCTCCATGCAGAGCGAAGACACAGGGCCCAGTCTCACTCAGGAGTGGGCGATGAGTATCTGCTTTGTGAAAGGGCAGGAGTCACTTGAACAACCCAATAGCAAAAGCAGTTCCTGTGGGAGTAGCCCATGTTCGCCTGAGCCTGAAACCCAGTGGGCCCTGCGGACTGCACAGACAAGTTTCAGGTCAAGCCTTGTTCATTATTAATTTATCCAAAGATCTTGAGCAAAGCCTGTAGTTCCAGTTCTTAAGTTTCCTGACTGTGCTCACAGGTACGAAAGGATGCAAAGGCGGGACACGGGTC
Source organism: Lyroderma lyra (assembly GCA_004026885.1). Lineage (NCBI taxonomy): Eukaryota > Metazoa > Chordata > Mammalia > Chiroptera > Megadermatidae > Lyroderma > Lyroderma lyra. Next base: position 22,845 of record PVJL010004695.1, on the reverse strand, counting down.
CCCTGGGTGGCTGCAGCTTACCTTGCAGCAGCCTCCATCGCCGCAACCATCCCCCAGGGGCCGTCCACTGGGTCGGGTCTCCCGACCGCACCTGCCAGGCACAACTTGTCCAGCGCCTGCTCGCCCACCTCCCCGGCAGTCCCACTGTGCAAATGCAGAAACAGCAGGGGCCAGGCAGCGGGGGGACTCTGCCAGCCGGAGTGCGGCTCCGACCCCCAGCTCCCGAGCCCGCCCCCAGGCCACCGCATTCCTGCCGGATCGCAGCGACAGCAGGATGTCGGGGAGCGCTGGGCCGTCACACAAATGAATCCCCCGGCCTCTCTTCCTGGAACTCACGCCCCTGGTAACCCTGACGGCACTCGCGGAACCTCACCCGCAGGTAAGGAAGGAGGATTGAGAAACGGAAACTCGTTCTAAAACCTTCTGCAGGACCCGCGGGCACAGACGCACCACCGGCACCACCACCGGCACCACCGGCACCACGCAGCCAGCCCGGAGTGCGGGGGCGGCCAGCCCCGTGTCCGGAGGCCGCACTCGCTCGTGCTGAGAGGTGACGCGCGCCCGGGCCCGTCGCTCCCCACAGAGCGGCCCGACCCCCGTCCCGGCGCAGCCTCCGCCTCAGGGCGCCGGGGAGACCGAAGCTGAGCAGGGAGAAGCGGTGACACCTGGGGGACCCGGAACCGCCTGGAGGAGGGGTGACACCTGGGGGGCCCCGGGCACGGCCCCGGGGGGACGCCGAGAGGCGGCGGAGCCGGCGCGGACGGAGCGGCGCCGGGGGGTTATGAGGGGCCCGCCCGCCGGCCGCCGGCCGCTCACCTGCGCGTGGGCCACCACCAGGCTCTTGTTGCCTTCGCCGTGGTAGCCCCATTCATTCTCGTCCATCTTCCCCTCGTCCATCCCCCGGGGGGCTCCGGCGCCTGGAGAGGCCGCGAGCTGGGGGCCGCCAGTCCACCCGGCACCGGCCGCCGCCGCCGTCGTCGAGGGAGGAGCGCCTGTCAGCCGCCGCTTACGCACAGCCGGCCGCCGGGACTCCCAGGCACGCGCCGCCGGAAGCCACGCCCCCGACGGCCGCCATGGCGGAGCCGGGCAACTTCTGGGTTCCTGCGCGCGTCTTCTCCATTGAGCGCGGCGACGGGCGGGCCGGCGGCCATCTTAGGTGCTGGCACAGTGACACACATCCGGAGCGCGGTCTTGACAAGCGGAAGTGAGGTTTCCGGCTTGAGCGCCGGAAGTGGGGCGCGCGTGCGGAGCCCGCGGCTTCTCGGGGTCCGTGGGTCGGTGGGAGCCGGAGCCGCGTCCAGGCGGTCGGGGAGCGCGGTCAGAGCCAGGATTCACCTTTAGCGCGTAAATGTCCCCTTGTTCTTGCGCCGTTCTCTAGTCTGTTCCATCTACCCGTGTGTCATTCCCAACGATCTCGATGATTGCAGATTTATAGGACCGCCGTCCGGAACACTGCGGCCATGAACGCCGCGGCTGGCTGCTCTCCGGATAGCAGCCCTCGCGTACACGGACTGACTGGAAGCGCGTAGTCCCTGGGCTCTTGCCTTCTGGAAGAGATTGTAGGTAATGGCTCTAATTTCTTCCTTAAACGTTCGGTGGAATTCACCAGCGAACCCACCGGGGCTCAGTGCTGTGTATTTTGGAAGGTTGTTCACTGTGGATTCAAATTCTCCACCAGAGCGTCGGTCTGTTGCGATGGTCTGTTTCTTGGGTGACTTTTGGTAGAGTGTCTTTCAGGGAATTGGGGTACTTCATCTCGGTTTTCCAGTCTGTGCGCATGCGATTGCCTGGAGCATATCCCTCCGTTCCCCTTCCGATGCGCATGGCGTCGGTCGTGACGCCCCTGTACGTTCAAGTGTTGGTAAATTCCTGGTCTGATAATCCCAGCGTTCTCGCCATGTTTAAGTCTGCTTCTCGCGTTTGCTCTGTCTCTTCAAAGTGTGTGGCTGTGCTTCCATTTTATCACACCTCAGTTTTTGTTGAAAGCCAGACATGACGTTCGGGGGAGAGGGAACGGCAGCAATTGGGCGTCAGTAATATAATGGTAAGGTGTCGGGGCGGGCAAGCGTTCTCCAGGACTAAGATGAATCAGTTATTGGTGCCCGTTTGTTTCCTTCTCTTCGCCCCCTTAGGTGCTACAGCATGGCCAAAGGGGACTGGAGTTGGGTGTGTCCCTTCCCCCAGGTCTGTTAGGCTGCTGTGATAAGATACTTTTGTCTTGGGGTAGCCCTGGTTAAGAATGCTGTCGTGTCTGGCAACTGTCCCTGCTGTTGCTGGACGCCTGGGTGAGGGGATTTTCTCGTCTTCGCCCTGAGAATCCGGTAGAGCTCCTGGAGGTGAGGCTCGTGTCAGAGTGAGGGCCCCCCTACGACTGGGTCCCCCAGGAGCTTTTCCTGCTCAGGCTTGTCCACACGGAGCCTACAGCAAATCTGTCCATTACAGATGTGGTGTTCCTACCTACGTCCTGCTCACAACCGCTCTGGTAAGCTGGGATTCTCGGCACTGTCTGCCATTGTGGGGACAGCAGCATACCCTGTGACCTCACTTCTGTAACAACCTAAGAAGAGTTCTTGGTTTTTCAGTTTGTTCAGCTTTTTACTTGTTAGGACAAAGTGATGACTTCTGTGCTCCTTATATGTTGTGCCAGAAACTAGTTGTTTTTATTACTGTTGGAAGATTGATTACTGATTCCATTTGTCACATAGGTCTATTAAGATTGTTTCCTTTGGAGTCACTTTTGGTAGTTGGTGTGATTCTAGTGATTTGCCATTTCATTTATCGAGTATGTCGGCACTGTCATAATATCTTAATCTTCTTGCTGTTTCGTTCATGTCTGTTCTAGCCTTTACTGTTTCCTCCTTTCTGCGTGGTTTAGGTGACCCAATGTTTTGGTGTATAATTATGCACAGCATTCTCTTGCAATAAATGGAGTAATAATCTCTCCATTTCTATTTCTAACTTTAGTAGCATCTCTTTTAAGTCTAAAGGTCTTGTCATTTTTGCTCTTTAAAAAGAAACTTTGGGTTTTGTGGATCTTCTCCCCTTTCCCCCATTCCTGTTTCATTACCTCCCCATAATCTTTACTACTTTCCTCTGCTGGCTTCGGACTGAGTCGGTTCTTTTTCTCGTTTCTTCAGCGGGGTGAAGATTATTGGTTTTAGAGCTATCTTCTTCGACCCACTGATTATTAAGAAATGCTTCATTGACACATATTTTGTGAACTTCCCACATTTCATTATTATTTCAATTTTATTTCATTGTCATTGGACACTATAGTTGTATAATTTCCCTTTTTTTTTTTTTAATTTATTAAGACTTTTTTGTGGTTTAACATATGGTCCGTCCTGGAGAATGTTCCATAGGCCTTTGAGAATATGTATTCTGCTGTCGTTGGCAGGAGTGTTCCACAGATGCAGTAGGCTTTGCTTACAGTTGTGTTCAGGTCACCTTGGCTTACAGTTCTGTTGAGGTATACGACTTCATTTCTGCTATTCTGTGCTGTTCTGTTATTGAAAGTGGGGTACTGAAGTCTCCAACTGTTGTTGTTGAACTTCTCCCCTTATAATGCCCTGTCTCTCCTGACATTTGTCTTGAAATCTGTTTTACCTGTTAGCCACTCCTGTTCTCGTTTGGGTGCAGTGTGCAGGGAATTCCTCTTTCTGTTTTCACCTCCAACTGAATTACATCTTTGAACCTAGTGAGTTACCTGTACATTCATAGTTCCATCAGTGAGGTTTGGTAAGTAACTGTCAAAGTCCTGGGTCTCTGCTATGTGCTTCCACTTACCTGAAGGACAGTGAAGGCCCAGGGACTGGTGCTGCCGGCTCAGGGAGTGGCCCCTGGGAGGAGCGCATGCACAGTGCAGGGGCTCTGGAGGGCAACCCCCCGGTTGCTTCTCATTTGGATGGTGGCTGCACAGTGCATTCAGTTTGCAGAAGTCCATCCAGTGGACACTTGTTGCATTGGACGCTCATTGGCCTTCTTACACGTGTGCTGTGCTTCACAAACACACTGGGGTACATAAAACCACCTTGACTCTTTGAGACCTGGATGCACAGAAGGGGTCCTGGTGTGTGTGTGTGTGTGTGTGTGTAATCGATTCCTTTCTCTCCCCCGAGGAGGCCCATACAGGGGTCTGTTCACAGAACCCACACAGAATGCCCTTCTTCTGGGGGTCCTGCTTAGGGGGAGGAGCTCCGTTGAGGGGGCCTTCACCCCAGAGACCTGGTCTTACAAAGGCAGGCTCATGGATGAAAAAAAGTGAACTCACAAGAGCCCATGTGCTTGCCCCCCAAGAAATGTAACAAGGGAGTTCCCTGGTGGTGCAGTGGCTTAAGGCTTCGGCGCTGGCACTGTCAGCGCTGCAGCCTGGGTTCGATTCCCAGCCAGGGAGCTACCCACATACCAAAAAAAAAAAAGCAAAAATAAATAAATAAAATAAAATAAAAAAGAAATGTAACAAAATGACAACACACAGACCTCACAGCTCTGCTGTGTGGCCACAGCTGAAAGGTAAGCACATGCAGCAAGAGACCCGATGGAAAGCGCCACGCCCAGTGACGCCAGAGCATAGTCTCCCAGGAGGCAGCCCAGCAGCTCGCCAGGGCCAGCAGAGGCATCCCACTGGTGTGCCCCAGGAAGCACAGCTGTGGCTCCTACATGTAGACCTGGATGTACGCTAAGATGCACACTTTCCTGAATGCAAGTTACGTGTCAGTAAACAGTTGACAAAAGCACACTTTCCGCAGGACACGGCCCAGCTCTGTGGCCTGGCAGCCCAGGCCCTAGGAATCGTATCAGCAACACCGCTCTGCGCCGAGGGCTGGATGAAGCATCACAACCTCTGAGCAAAGAGCTACAGCCGTCCCCCTGCAGAGAGGCCCCACAGCCCGGGGAGGGTACACGCAAGCTGGAGACGGCTCCAGGGTGATGGCAGCGGTGCAAGTGCACAGTCCCTCTTGGAGGCCTTTCAGCACCACGGGCTACTGGGACGCGGCCATTCCACCCCTAAAATGAGGAGCCGTGTGTGAGTCCCCAGAGCATGCGGTGGGGGAAAGGGAGGCCTTGACACCTGCCTGTGCAAATCACACTCCCCACTCGGGGACCAGGTTGGGGCCACAGTGCACCCTGCTCATGGTGGGGGCCCAGGGCCAGGTGCACCCTCTCTTGGAGAGTGGCTTGCCTGCCAGGCCCATGGCCAGCGTCCCCTCCCAGGGCATTCTCCAGGTAACGTCATGGGCCCAATCTCAGCCTCCTCGGGCCTGTGGGGCAGTGCAGCCCAGCTACAGAGCTAGAAAAACAAGGGGAGGGGAAAGCTCAGGTGGCAGGAGGGGTGACCAGGACTGGGGGATGTGGGACGTGTCCCTCCCATTCCCTCAGCCAGGATCTCCCCTGTGCTCACACCCACAAGCAGTTGTGCCTCGTGTACATCCCTGTGGATGAACATGGCTCAGTGATGGTGACACCAGGTCACTAGCTGCCTGTGCCAGTTCTTTCCCAGGCTTAGTGAGCTAAGGGTCCCACGTTACCTACGTCCCTGCTTTCTGGTCAGGACACTGCGAAGCCCATGTGCTCGCCCTGCCACGGTGCTAGGATGGCCACCTCGGAGGCACCCACACGCCCCTCCTCCCCGCATCTCCCTGCCTAGGCCCAGGGCCTCCCAGCTGTCACCACCAGAGTCCTGGGAGGCGGGTTTTGTTGGTTCAGGTGCTGGAATCGCAGTGTGGGGCTAGCCCCGGCCATCTGGGGCAGGGGTGTGTGGCCACAGAGCACAGGCCTTGGGCTTTGTCTTCGTATTACTCTTTATTTACTGGTCCCACCAACATGACTCTTGCCCAGGCCCGTTCCCATGTGCACTGGTGTAGCAGACTGGTGCCATGTCCGTCCCAAGTCACGACAGAGTCGTCCTTCCCGTCTCTTCTCCTTTTTGCCTCGTTTTCTCAGAATCTGAAGGCGTTTTTGTTCATTCATTTGTTCGGGTCTGTGTAAAGGTTCCTTGGCGGGAGAACATGCATATGATCTTAAAATAAAGACAACATTCTGACACTAAGGCAATGCACAGAAAAAAGTACAGTACTCAGACATCGTTGCAAATAAATACCCCATACAGGTGAAGTTATCATAATGTAACGTTATTTCTTATGAATCAACACTGTAACAGAAGGGAGAAACAGGGGTCCCTACAACTAGGAATAAGAGATGCTCATTCCAGGAAACGGAGCTCTTCCGCTCTTGCTACTCCTGACGATTCGTCCTTTATTTTGGAGGAGGGAGGGTGCCTTCTTCCCCTCCGAGTGCCGGTCTGCCGAGCACGCACCTCACTCAGCAAAGCACACGGGCCACAGGCAGGCCTGGTTTGCTAAGGAGCTTCCGCGAGTCCCGCTTCCTAAAACTGACCGTGATTAGTTGCACCGAGCAGGAGAACACGCCACGCCTCTCTCATCTGCAGAGAGCCCCGTGGCCCGCGCTCCCACGGCGCGGCTCCCTGCCACCCCACGGCTCCACGTCAGCATGGTGTGTGACTCACAGCACCCGCTGGCTCGTCCCAGGAAGTCCGCGTCCGCTCCCCCACCCCTGGACTCGCAGGGAGCTGCACAGTAAAGGATCACTGACTAACAGAATTTTGTACAATGGCAGTTTTCTCTCAACGAAGATGCCCAGGTTCAGGTGTGGCGGTCTGTGCACCTGTCACACCTGCTGGTCCGCACTGGCCTTCAACTTTCCCAACTGGCTCGTCACCGTCCGTTTGAGCGAGCAACGATGCTGGGACACCCCCGTAACTGGTGAAGGCACTACTGGCAATGATCACTAACAAAAAGGTGTTGAAATAGAACACCCTAAAAATTGACGACTGTAGAATTTTCTAAGTGTACCACAATTTGGCACAACAAGCAGAGTAACGAAACAATTCCAATTTGGAATTTCACTGGTACAGTTGCATAAAATTCTGTTAATCAGTCATGCTTCACAATGTCCTAAGCCCAGAAGACTCTGGAGTTTGTAGGTAATCCTACTCATTCAATAATTTATCTTTTTGTTTTCAAGTGCCTATAACTGTTTAACCAGAGCAAAGGTCAAGTTTTCTTCTTGTTACATTGAACTATTCCTAAGAATAATAATAATACAATATGAAAAACGCCAGAATCAGAATACCCTGGATTTCTTAATGAACATGGCATTTAAAACCTGCAGTGTCAGACAGGGACCACGACACGTGTGACCTGAAGGGCACTGCAGCACCGCGGCGTGCACGTGCCTGGCTGAGCCCCTTGCGGCGGAGCCTTCCCCTAAGCAGTTCCCAGCCACACACGGGGACACGTGATCCACGTGCTGCTGTCGGACCAACACGCGCGAGCCGGGGTGGGGTGGGGGGAGGGGGGGAGGGGGTGCTGCGGGACCACAAGACAGACCACGGCGTTGAGACCGTCTCTATGCGAGGGGTTAAGTAAATATAATATCAAAATACCAAAAGTGCACGGGCTGATCAAATAAAAAAGCGGCATCGGTGGCAGGGAGACCCCAGCGGGTCCCCAAGCGGACCTGGCGTCCAGCGGGTCCGCGGCGCGCGTGCAAGGCCCTTCCGCGCGGCCGCCGGCGGCTCCTGAACTCGAGTGCTCGCCGCTGCCGGAGAACTCGGGAATGCTACTTGGAAAAGAACTGCAGTGGCACATCCGAAACGGTTCTAAGTGGCCTTGGGCCGCCCCTCCTTCCTCGGCGTGGGCCCGCGGGGGAGGGGGGGCTGCCGCGGGGCGGGGCCGCTACGCTACAGCTGGAACGGGAGAAAACAAGACAGCGTTAGAACCGGACGGCCCGGTGCCGGCCAAGCTGGGGGCGCGGGCGCGTAGCAGCGGACGGCCTGCGCGTGGCCAGGCGCGGCGGGGGCGGCGGAAGCACGTGCGGGGGCGGCGGGAGCCCCTCCAGGCCTGCTCCTCGGCGACGGCCCGACCCCCTCACGACCCGCTGCCCACTAGCAAGGCAGCCCAGAGCAGGGGACAGGCGCGCCCAGCCCGCACCTCTCAGCGCCAGAGCCTGGTGGGAACTGGGGGGAGGCAGGTAGACGTCCGTGTGAGGGGCCCCGCGAACTCCCCCGGGGAAAGGACCCCAGCCTCCTGCCTGGGGCCCAGAATACTGACAGGTTCTGCTGCCAAAGCTCTGGTGTGGACGCCGCCTCTGGGGACAGGAGTGCTGGCAGCTGCCTTTCCTGCCTGTCACCACCCCTGCCACCGCGGTCACTGAGGACAACCATTTTCATACTCAGGAGTCCTCCAACAGCCCTGGGCCTAGCGGCCGGTTCCTGAGCCCCATGTCTCAGGGTCTCACAGGAGGAAGCTGCTCTGGAGGCCATGGCCACTGCAGCCCGAGAGGACAGACTGCCCCCCCCCCTCAGGACAGGAGTCTGGCCGGGCACCTCAAAAGTTTTCTCACTGAGAAAACCCCAGGCCTCTGGCCTGTAACCTGTCACCTCGCAGGCCACCAGCCCAATGTCCAAATCTCAGAAAGAGAAGCCAGGCTGAGAGCTGGGGTGTTGGGCTGCGGCCAGGTGTGCTCCTGGCCAGAGGAGTGGGCGGGGGAGGGGGTACTGCATGAGATGTTACACGGACGACACAGTCATTGTCTCCATCCTCTGAGGCGACAGCTGAAACCCGGCCCTGCGGGTGGGGCCAGCACGCCTCCGTCGCACACACGTGGGGACATGCAAGTTTCAGCTCAAGGTGGGCCCCGCCCAGGGCGCTGTCCCTGGACCCCCACACTGACCGCCGCCCCACCTGCCAGGCAGCGGCGGCCGTGAGGCTGCTCCGGAGGCCCAGTCCTCCCCGTGGTTAGTCATGGTTAAGGCCAGCCAGCACCAGTCCCGCTGGGTTAGTTGAGGTGAAGCAGGCAGGTGACGAGTGGCAGGTTAGCTGTGGTGTGCACCCGTGGCCTTAGTCCCAGCAAATGCTAGACTTCTCGCCGCAGAGCACCTGGGTGGCCAGCCCGGCGCCCTCGGTCCTGTCGCTGGCACAGGCGCAGGTGTGACTTACGCTCGGGGTGCTGGCCTTGGCCTTCGGGGCGGCCTTGGCGCGGCCCCGCCGGGTCTGCTCATGGTCCAGCTCCAGCAGCTCCAGCCGCTGGGTCAGCGCCAGCTTCTGCTGGATGGCCATGCGCAGCAGCGAGTTGAGTGTCTTCTTCTCGTCCTCTGCGGCGGCCAGCTGCCGCTGCATCTCGTCCAGCTGCGTGATGTACTCATCACACCTGTGGGGACGCGAGAGGTGAGCCGTGTGGCAGGAAGACCGGAGGAGGGGACGCAGGGAGGGGACCGCGGTGGAAGAGGCCCCGCCCCCCACGGTCTCTGGGACTCGCTCTAGCAGCCGGTTTCCCCTGGGGTGGGGGGTGGCGGGGGTGCCCTTCAAGGCCCTCGGGTAACCGGGCACTGGTTGGGGGTGAGAAGGCTTCTGGCTCTCCGGTGTGCGGCTGAACGCAAGATGGGCGCCGCACACAGAAGGTGCTCCAGAGGGCTGCCCGAGCCTGCGCTCTTGGCTCCACCCGGGAAGCTGAGGACAGGAGGCCCACATTCCCGACGCCAGGGACTGCCTGAGATCGGTCCCAGCCACTCTGCCCACGAGGAAAGGAAGCTTCCCCTCCCACGTTCGCGAGGTGCGGAGCACCCAGCAAGGCGGCGTGACAGCGGCCTCCCCACTCCCAGGATGCGCTCACCATCTGGACACGCCCCTCGGTGCCTGCGTGCACCGGCCGGCAGAGGGCGCTGTGCCGTCGCCAGAGGCTTCCCAAGCACGCCACGCACGCACGCACATGGCACGCACTGCACGTACCGAATGCCCCCACCGCCCCCCACACACGCACACACCCCGCCCTGCCCCACCCCTGAAGCCGCAGCCCCGCCAGGAACCGCCCTTGGCCTCCTCGTCTTGCCCCCCGCGTTTGCACAGCCCTCCCCGGGGCACCGGCCCAGCAGCACCGGGAGCGGGTGTCACCTGGTGGCGAACATCGCGCGCAGCGAGGAGAAGGTAGCGGCGTCCTCCTTGAGGGCCTTGAGCTCGTTGCGCAGCTTCATCATGGTCTCGGTGACCATGGCCTTCTCGTTCTCGTACTTGCTCTTCAGGTTGGCCAGGGCCACCTCAGCCGTCTGCGCCCAAAGACACGCAGGGTGGGGGATGAGGGAAGCAGGGGGGACCCCCCCATCTGCCCCGCCCCAGGGCGCCGAGTGAAGCCCCGCCCACCTGTCCAGGCCCCGCCCCCGCCCTTGCGCGCAGGCGCACCTGCTTGTTGGCCTTGAGCACCGTGCGCAGCGTGGTGATCTGCTCCCGCTTGGTGCTCAGCAGGGACTTGAGCTTGAGGATCTCCTCCATGAGTGCCTCCCGGTCCTTGTCCGCAGCGGGGCCCAGCTCCTGCGAGGCCAGGCGCTGCCGCGACAGCTCCGTGGTACGGTCCACAGCCGCCTGCAGGTGCCGGATCTGGTCGCGGATGATGGCGATCAGGTTGTAGATGTTCATGGGCTCCCGGCGCGGGTCACTGAGGGGCGAGGGCAGCGTGGAGCCAGGTGGTGGGCTGCTGTCCCCAGGCGCGCCCTCTGCGGCCGGCAGCCCCTTGGGCAGGCCGGGGGAGCGGCGCCCGCGGGCCTCGGGGCTGCTGCGGCCGGTGCCGGCTGCGCCCTCCCGGTAGTAGTCCAGCACCACGCGGGTGGGCGTCTCGTTGTTGCACATGCACACGTGGTGGTAGAGACTGGCCAGCTCCTCGCTGAAGGTCACCAGCTCGTCCTGGGCCACACTCAGGCTGCCCTGCGTCTCGCCGGCGACGTCACTGACCTTCTTCAGCTCCGCCTGCAGCCGGGCCAGCAGCTCGCGGTCCTGGCTGCTGGCCTTCTCCAGCCGGCACAGCTTCTCTGCCAGCGCCTGGCTCTCGGCCTCGTGCCGGCCCTTCTCCTCGGCGTGCTGTGCCTCGCTGGCCTCGTGCGCGCTGCTCAGGGCCTTCAGCTGCTCCCGGAGCTCGCCGGCCTCCGCCAGGGCCACGCGATACTTGCAGGCCAGGATCTCAGGCCCGTGGATGTCCACCTCATAGTAGTCGCCGTCCTCGTGGCTGGCACGCTCCTTCTCGCTGTCCAGGGCCATGCGCCGCTCCTTGCCGGCCTGCAGGCGCTGCAGGGCACTCAGGCTGTCTGTCAGGCGGCCCACCTCCTCGCGCTGCTCCGACAGGGCCCCCCGCGCCTGCTCCAGCTGCTTCTGCGCATCCTGCAGACTCGCCAGCAGGCCCACCTTGTCCCGCTCCACCTGCAAAGATGGGGCCGGTCAGCGGCCCGCAGGGTCTGCGCAGCTGGAGGGTCCCCCAGACAGCCCCAGTGCTGACCCCGCCTGGTACCTGCTGACCAGATGGCCCGACCAACCAACACGATGCGTTCAGCCGACCCAACGGTCTGCATAAGCACGGCCGAGCCTCCCTCCCGGACACAGATCGGGACGTGGGTCCCGACTCCTGCGCCTGCACTTTAAGTAAGACCGCCTCCCGACGGCCACATCCTGTCCTGCCTGGACTGGACGCCCCAAGTGGCCGACCCCTGGAGCCAGCTCAGTGACGTGTCTAGGCGAGGCTGCTCATGGGGCTACCGTTGGTCCTCCCCGCCCGGGCCGCCCTCAGGGACGGGGAGCCCCTTGAGGCCCTAGGGCAAGGCCCTGGGGCCCATGCAGAGTCCAGGACAGGGAATCCTGATGGGATGGCACCCGACTTCAGTCGCCTGACCAGAAACCCGTCTCTGGGCGCCTATAATGCCGCAGCCCCACCCTTAAGGCAATGCAGCACCCGAGACGGGGCGACAGGGCAGGTGACGTGCAGAGTGCGGGAGCACAGGACTGGGGGCCCCTCACCTGCATCAGCTGCTGCTTCAGCTTCTGGATCTCAGAGAGGTTGAGCTCACTGAGGAGGTCAGACACAAGGCTGGGACAGGGCAGGGCCAGGCCGTCCTTGGCAGGCGTGGATGTCCTGTTGTCCAGTGGCAGCTTGGCCAGGCCGCTGTGCTCGAAGCCATTGGCCACGGCCTCAGCGTCGTCACCCAGCTTGAGGCCATCCAGGGACACGTGCAGGGGGCTGGAGTAGAGCGCGTCGTTGATGCTCATGTAGTGCGCCAGCTCCTTGCGTAGGCTGCTCTTCTGCTCCCGCTCCGTCTTCAGCGTCTCCAGTGCCTCCTCCAGCTGCCGCTCCGAGATCTCCTTCAGCCGGATGGCGTCCTCCAGCTGGCTGTTCAGGTACTCAGCCTCCTCCTCCAGGCGCTTGATCTCATGCTTGAGGCCCTCGAACTCCACCTGACAAGGCAAGGGGACACACTCCTGAGCCTGAGTGCCCCGGAGGAGGCTGCAGTGCCACTCAGAGGGTCCTGGGCATGAAGGGTGAGCATGCGGGACAGGTGAGAGCACACAAGTGTGACTACAGGACAGGTGTGCACAGGTGTGAGCATGCAAGTGTGACTACAGGACAGGTGTGCACAGGTGTGAATACACAGATGATTATACAGGACAGCTGTGAGCACGCAGGTGTGACTACAGGACAGATGTGGATGGGTGAGCACACGGGACGAGTGGGCACAGGTGTGAGCAGGGCACCAGCCGGAACTCAGAGGAGGAGACTCTGGAACCCAGAACACACACCACACTGCGGATCTGTCAGACGACCTGATGCATTACGGAGCTGCTCAGCGCTAAGAGGAGACTAAATGTTTTCAGACACGCACATCTGTATTCAGATGTGCACTACAACCATGACTCCTAACGACATTTCAAAACGAAGGGACCAAGTTCCCTCTGAGGCAGGACGTGTTGGAGCACTCAGCACCCACCAGAGACGCCCAGGAGAGGGACAGGCAGCGTCCAAAGTCATGCCTGCTGAGTGATGAACCGGGAGAGCAGGCCCCGGTGCCAGACGTGGGGCTCAGGGTCCACAGCAACGTTAAGGAACCTTTACTGTTACTCGGTGACGTACACGGGAAAAATGAGGAGCTAGCCACCGTGCTTGCTGTGGGCCACAGCCCGGGCAGGGGAACCCCGGGAACGCCATCGGGGCTCCAGCACGTGTTACCCAGGTCCAGGCCTGGCCACTGTGCTCGGGCCCTTGTGTGTGACCGCTGACCACGCGTGTCACAGCAGGCCTCACGTGCAGCCAAGTGCGGAGCCCCCCTGCGCCTGCGTTCTCGGGGGGATGTGTGCCTTCTCCTGGTTTTGCAAACACAGAGGGTCTGTCATCAGGATACACAGAGGGGCCCAGGCTTCCCCATGCGGAATTTACACTGGGGAAAGGTCCCCCAGCCTCACTGCAGGGCTTTGGCTCTTGGGAGGTGACAGAGACAGGCACTAAGAGACCAGAGTGCCCAGGGCCACCTGAATGTCCCATCACAGGTGAAGGTGACCCTCCTCGTCCCCTCCCTTACTTAGATGACTCGAGCGCAGGCAGTGACAGCTTGCTCATCTCCGCACTGCTCCTTAAGAAAGGCCAGGACCACAGGGGACCAGAGAGCTGGCAAGCAAGACAGTGGGAGGGACACCAGGCCGACAGCTGTGGGTACCAGAGGCACCCGAGAGGGCACTGAGCCAGACACCCAGCCCCTTCGTTTCTGTGGCCGGGCCAGCGGTCAGCAGCACTACCGCCAGAGGCCTGCTGTCATGGTGGAGGGGCCAGCCCCAGCGCCCAAAGCCCCGGGACTCAGGGGTGAGGAAGGAGGCGGGGACACCCTGCCCTCGGAGAGGCCCCCGCGGCATACCTGGTTCTGCCTGAGCACGGACACCTGCTTCTGCAGGCCGATGTTCTCCTCCTCCAGCTCCGAGTAGTCCTGCAGCAGCCGCGCCTCCCGGAACTTGTATTCCTTGATGTCATCCCGCAGGCGGCCGCGCTGCAGCTCCACGTTCTGGTTGATCTGCAGGGAGGACGCGGGGTGAGTGGCGCCCCAGCGGCCCCTGCAGGCTTGGGCAGTGGGGCGGGGGATGGGAGGGCTGGACAGTAAAGGGCCAGACTCGCTCCGACCCTCAATTTCTTGATGCTCTGACACGAATGAACCTCGAAAACGTTATGCGTGAAAGACGCCAGACACAAGTGGTCCCGAAGTGCGTGGTCCTGGGGGGGGGGGGGGGGGCGGTGTCCGGAGCAGGCACGTGCAGAGACGGGGCAGGTGTGGAGTGGCGGCGGGACGGGCGGGGGCGTGGAGCGTGGCTGCTGACCTAACACCCTGGACTGCACACTTGTAGTGGGTGAGTTGCAAGGACGGGAACTGTCTCAGTAAAGCCGTTTAAAAAAAGCTCCTGACCCCGCCCCTTGACTGGCCCTGCCCCTGCTGCCCTGGGCACCTGCTGAACTGTGAGAGAATGACGTCCCTTCCCTCCTTGCTGTGTCAGAGCAGGTGGCATGCAGGAGGTGCCCCAGCATGGGCACTGTGACCCACATGGCCACCGGTGGGACCCAGCAGCCCCCAGAGATCTCTGCACCAGGACAGACAGACCGAGGGGCCCACGGGCTGCGGAAAGACATGCGGGGAGACCCCGCGGCTGGGCCTGTGCAGGTGCCCAGGGCCCCAGGAGTCTGCCCGCCTCGCCCCGCTGCCAGACCCAAGGCTGGGCTTTGTGGGCGGTGAGGCTGGGACACCGTGCGGGGCAGGTGCAGAGCACGGCTGCTGAAGGACCCGCAGGCCCACACTTGGGTTGCCCCTGTGATGGCGCCTCCACCCTGGGCCACAGGCAAGGCACCTCCGCCCAGCACACGCCCAGATGCTCAGCTCCAACAAGCTCCGACTGGCCACCTGGGCGATGGCTTTGCAGCTGAGCTGCAGGGAAGCCCTGACAGAGAGAGGGTGGGTGGTGGGGTGCCCTCTCAGCACCCCCTCCATGGGGTGCCCACTGGTAGTAAGAGTGTGACCCCGGCACCCCGCCAGTACCATTCCTGTGTCCACACAGCACGCTTGCACCTCATCCCCTCTGGTGTGTTCAAAGGGACATGGGGCAGACATACCCCATCGGTGAGGACACCACAGGAGCCCCACAGGAGAACACGGACGGCCATCCCCGGACCAGCTCTTGAAGAATGCAAGACCAGGGTCCACCAGGACGCAGTGGAGAGGTCCCCCAAGACAGCGAGAGCAGGGAATGCAGGCCCATGGGACAGGGAGATCAGCGGGTGGGGGACAGGGAGATCACCAGGCGGGGGGCACACGGCAGATGACACAACCCCTCTCCAACCAGCAGCCCCTGCGCGGCACAAGGGGCATGACAGCCTCCAGCTGGCTGTGGGGTGCCTGGCTCTCTGGGGCTCTGCTGCCCACACTGCAACGTGGGGCTCAGGCCATATCCCAGGACCCCAGGAATGCTCCATGTGGCCTGCCCCGTGGGGACTTTGGAGTACAGCTGGGCCTCGGGAGGAAGAGTGGGCTGAGGGTGCAGGGGTGTGGTGAGCCTCCTCCTGCAGCCCTACCAGACCTGTTCTTCTGGGATGTCCCGTGGGTGGCTGAGCTCACTTTCTGGCACCCAAAGGCAGCAGCCAGCCGGGCCCAGCACCCTCCCCGCAGCCGGGACAGGCCCTTCCGGGAGGGGGGCGGGGGTGTGCGTCTGGGCTGGGCAGCGTGGACGTCACACCCTCAGCCCCGACGCTGTCTCTGAGACAGTACCGTCAGACCATCTGGTCACCATCACATCACTGCCCTCCCGGTGACAGAGCAAGGCCCTGAGCAAGGCCCCTCACCCTTCCTAAGGGGACTCCCGGGCTCAGGATCAGTGGCCCCGAGGCCACGGCCAGGACCACCATGCCCACCACCCCCACCGCCATCCAGTCCTCCCCCCTCAGAGGTCACTGCTGCCTGCCCTCCACTCCCCACGTGACTGGGCCTCTCATGGGGCCGAGCTGGTCCCCGAGGAGCAGGCTGCCCCCGAGTACACACACGAGAGGCGGGGGCGCCCCCACCCCACGCAGCCCCAGCCGCGCACCTCCTTCAGCTCCTGGGCCACCGAGGCCAGGCGCTCGCCCTCGGACTGTGCGTTGGCCAGCACGTTGCGCAGCTGCCTCAGCTCCGTCTGCAGCTCCAGCACCTTGCGCACGTAGAACTGCTCCTTGGAGGCCGACTCCTGGATCAGACTCTCCTCCCGGCTCTCGCCATCCGCGGCCACCTTCCTGTGGTTCGTGTGCACCTGCCCGAACGCCTGCGAGCAGAAGGGGCTGTGAGGGAGGACCCCGTCCTCTCATCCCCGGGACACCGACACGCGAGGCAGCCCCTGTCCCCAGGCCCCTCCCACAGGCCGCAACACACAGACCTCCCCCAGGGCTCCCGACGCTCAGAAGGAAAACGGAATCAAGAGGGGGGCTACGGAGCAGCGCGGAGACCGCTGTCTGAGAGATTCACGGAGCACGTAGGCCGACGTGGCTGACCACCGCAGGCCAGTAAGTCCCGGCACTCCGTCCAAGCAAACGCCTGGGACAGCACAGAGCTGGCGCCAATGTAAAACTCAGAACACAGCGGCGCGTTTCCCGCAGTGGGAGGGAGGCTGGCGGAACGGAGCTGGTCCCGGCGGGGCGACGGCCACCCTCCCGGGGCAGGCGGTGCTTGTCTGCCCCCACCCCGCCGTTCTGTGGACACCGGTTTCTCTTCCATCGCTGTCCTGCTCCTCCACCCCGGTCCCGGGAAGCCCAGAGCTGCCCACGCATCGTGTCTACGCAGGACCTGTCCCGTCCTGGGGGCAGCCAGCACCTGCCGGCTCCGACACTCAGGAGCATGTCAGCAGAACACGCTGTCTCTGCAACCTCTGACGGGGCCAGCGGAGCACAACGCACGTGTGACCAGACGCTAAGGGCCACCCAGGACTGTGGGAGGAGTGAAACACGTGGAGAGCTCCACCCTACACCTCGTCCGCAGGCCAAGACGCAATGGTGCTAAGACGTCCGTCTCCACAGGTTCATCTTTCCGTTCGTCACAGTGCCAAGCAAAATCCCAGCAGTGTTTTCGGTAGAAACTGACCGTCTGATTCGTATGGAAATTCAAAGGACCTAGAATAATCAAAATGACTCTGAAAAAAGAAAAACAAGGTGGAAAGACCCCAGCGCTCACGGCGCTCTAGTAGTCACGACAGGACAGTCCTGACGTGAAGACGAACCGACCTGAGCCGAACTGGGAATTCAGAAACACGGACCAGGGTGCAGGAGGCCATTTGGTGGGAAAGGGGGGCTGCCCGCACCTCCCGACACACGCGGAAACTCACTGGAAGGAGTCGAAGGCCTGAGCACTAACGTGTAAAACATCGAGGGGAGACGAGGAAACGTCTGACCTGGGACGTGACCCACGGAAGGACAGACGGACGGCGGCGGGCTGAGCACCTCTGCACATCGCAGTCTGCCAACGGGCTGGTAGCAACAACGCAGGAACTGCCAAAACTCATTAAGAAATACAGCCCCGTAAAGAGTGGGCAGAGCCACCAAAAAGACACTTTAGCCAAGAAGATAGCCGAGGGCTGTCCACAAAGCACCCAGCAGGGCGAGGGGACAAGCAGAGGCGTTTCTGGCTGGGTTCCTTCCGCACGGCCCTCGCGCGTGCGGGAAAGGACGGCAGGGAAGATGCTCAGAGACAGGAAATGACCCCAGTGAGAGGCTGAGCCCTAGCGTGCTGGACCCTAGCGTGCTGGACCTGACCCCGGGGTCTTCCACACAAAATGCTGCAGCCACCTGGGAAGAGAATTTGGCGGATTCTTAAAATCTAAGCCCATAGCTGATGGACGAAATAGCCACCGACCCCTGGGGTTTACCCTGCAGACGAGCGCGCATGTCCACACAGACTCACGTGAGAACAGTCAACAGCCGGAAGAAAACACGTGGAAAACACCCCAATGACCATCAACCGGAAAACGGACTTCTCTAAAAGTGGGGTGCAGCCAGCCCACAGACTCCCACGGGCAGACCCCATTTACCACGCTGCCTGGACACACGGGTGACGGACACCGGCCCTGTCCCGGTCGCGCAGCTGGTCTCGTGGGAGGCACGCACACGCACCGAACCACACCGGGCGCTGCGCACGTGCCACGGGCTGTACTCCGTCCCACCGCAGCAGGGCTTGCAGAGACGGCTCGGAGGTTTCCCACACCTGAAGGTGTGCGTCACAGGCGGACACCCAGCGCACCTGTCACCCCCACTCTACCCCGCACCACCCAGCGTGACCTTCAGTTCATCCAAATCTGCTCCCGGCTGGGAGGCGTTCAGAGTGGCAACCATCACCGCCTGACAGGGGGCCCCGTCCTCACAGCCCCTCCATCCTGCCGTGCCCCTCCATCCTGCCGTGCCCCTCCATCCTGCCGTGCCCCTCCATCCTGCCGTGCCCCTCCATCCTGCCGTGTCCCTCCCGGGCCAGAGGCCGCCAGCCCAGCCCTGCCCACAAACGTCCCTGGCCTCTCTGGGAGGAAGGGCATTGCCGTGGGGACACAGGACGCTGGTCTGGGCCTCGAGGAGGCAGGGGTCACGTGTCTGCGATATCCCTGCAGGAGCTGTCAGCACCACAGCCTCTACCTGCAACCAGAATGAGGAGCCCCAAGGCCCCAGTGCCGCTGTCCAGCTGTCCCTACCAACTGTGCAGGGGAGCCCCGTGGGCTCTAGGCAGCTGGTGTCAGGGACAGAGAGCTCCTCGGCCCTCCCGACATGCTGTCACCACCTGCTGGGTCATGTGTGCCCACTACACTGCCTGCCAGCCCCACCGAGCCAGCTGAAACTGTCGGCCACCTTGGCCTTGGGAGCCCAGCTCCCTGCCTGCCTTGGGGGATGAGCGGGCAGCCAGGCAGGGAAAAGGAAAAAGCAACTTGAGCCCCAGGCTGGCTGCCACCACCTCTGCTCAGCAGACACGGATCCCTGGACGGGTTCCCCCGAAACTGGTACGTAGGAGCCACCGGGCTCCTTCCTCACTCACTAGGGTCAAAGCGGGAGCTGGCAACTGTGAGGACTGGGAAGAAGACACAGTGGGGCCCCTGTGACGTGGGGACGCAGACAGGCGTTTCTGTGTGGCCAGCCCCCTGTGCAAGAGCCTGTCGGCTCTGCAGAACCCCATGTCCAGCCCAAGAGGGGCTCAGGCCCGGGCAGTGAACACAGGTACCAGCACAATGACAGCGAGGTTTTACAGTGTAAGAGATTAAAGTCGCCTCCAAGGCTGACCAAACCTATCCACGCCGACTGGCCAGCCCAAACAGCCTGCAGAAAACAATCCGTGACGGCGACATCCAGGAATGTGCCAACCAGGCGCCCGGCGTTCCGTTATCACAATCGTCAGAATCGGCATCGACCCAGAGAGGGCAGGCGGGGTGAAGGGCACGGCCTCCTCCCCAGGACAGAGCCTTTCCGGAAGGAAATGGTGTCACAGGAAGATCCAAGCCCACACGCTGTGCACCCACCGGAGAACACAACAGACGCGTCCGTAAGGTGTTCTGTGCATCTAACACCACCTTTAAAAAGCTAGCGTGCACCGGAACTCATGGAACGCATGTCCTCAGGAACGCGCATCAGCGAGGTCGTCCAGAAGAACAAACAACAGGAAACCAAATAAACAAAAACGGAAACATCTCCTATCAGAACCTGGGGACCCCTGCCAAGGCCTGGGGGGTGGGGGTGCACTAAGCACGCGCATTCGCGTAAAAAGAAACGGACACTGCACGGAGTAAGAGGCCCAAGTCTCACCAAGGGGCCGGGACGCAACGAACACCCAGCAGGAGAGAAGGAACCGCAACTGAGTGCACTTCCTCAGCCTGGGGATGACTCCGCCCCGCTCCGGCCCCGCCCCACGGCCCTGGCCCCGCCCACAGCCCCGCCCCTGCCCCACCCCCACCCGCATCCAACACTGCCCCTGGCCCAGGGGGGACCCTGGCCCAGAGACGGGCAGTGAGGGAAAGGCACAGGACGACTGGCCAAGGTCCTGAACGCGCTCTTCAGAGGGTCTCCACACGGGAAAGCCAGCCAGCACCGGGACAGCGACACACACCAGATCAGAGAGGCTGCAATTTCACCCAGAAAACACCAGCGCCGGCGGGGAGTGTGGTGGGAGCAGAGGCACCCACATTGCAGGTGCCCCCACCCCACCCCCGAGAGCCCCAGTGCTGCCGCCACAGAGCCTCCTGGGGGACGGGGGGCAGCGGGGCCCTCACAAAGGGAGTGTGACAACTCTGTACGTCCCCACGGGCGCATCATGCCCTGACCTAAAAATCGGAGCTGCTCTCGAGTCACCTGGGAAGCAGCCACTCACTCGGAAAGCATCCGTCCCTTGGGTCAGAGGTGGCCCGAGCCATGCAGCCACACTGGGAAAGGGGCTCAGTTCCCACAGGGACCCCCCCTCATCCTGACGGGAACACCGGGTCCCCAGGGCAAGAAGCACTGGCAGCAGGAGCTGCGGGAGGGAACCCACTGAGGGCACAGGCTCCCACACAGGGCACAAACCCTGTGACGTCTCCGCTGGGTCCTCATCGGGTCCCCAGGGGTCACGAGGTCTGCCCGGGTGAATGCACGGGCAGGAGAAGTGCTGGGAGCCACCCCGGGACCGTCCCGGTGGAACTGGTGCAGCCCGAGGGCTGGCGCCCTGCCTTTCAGCTCACAGACAGAGCGGGGCCGGGGCGGCCAGGCCCCAACCCTCAGGTGCCTTCCACGCAGGGAGGGACGGAAGCCCCAGTGCGCCCTGCCCCCCACGCCCAAGTCTGTGCCCCCTGGGCGGAGGGCCTGCAGGAGGGGAAGCCAGGCTGGCAAACTGCAGGTGTTCAGTGAGCGCCGGTGCACGAACTGGACGAGGGGCGGGGGACGTGGGCCCCGTGAGAGGTCTGCTGGGGGGCTGAAACTTCCGGGAGAAAGGCCCTGCAGGCATCTCCTGGGGACCACTGCCAGCCAGCAGGAGACTGGCCCAGTGACTCAGGCACAGGACGGCCCCCGGCCCCGCCCTCTACCTGGGTCTGCCCTCGGTTGTGCACACCTCCAAAGGGGTCCCCTCCAGGCCCCGCCCAAGGCAGCTGGTGGCCCAGGCCCAGCCGGACACAAAGACACACAGGCGGGCCTCCCACCACAGGACTGGGGAGGGGGCATGCCCAGCCCCCACGCGGGCCCAGGGGAGCAGTACGGTGAACACAGCAGCTGTGCGGACAGACGTGGTGAGCTGCAGGGACAGGAGGGTCCTTGGGGCAGCGTGAACCCTGGTGTGGCCCAGGTGACCCGGGAAATCCCACGGCCACTCCAGGCCTCCGTGGAACCCCAGGCGGCAGAGAAACCAGAGACACGTTTCCCACCCAGTTCCCACAGCCCCCCAGCCATTCACGGCCCCGCCAGCCGGCATCCGACCACTGCCGCCTGGGGGGGCCTCCCAGCAGGACCCAGGCTGCCCCCCGCCTGCTGAGAGGGCACCCCCTGAGCAGGCAGCGGGAAGGCCTGGCTGCCGCCCCAGGAGACACACGGCTGTGACCTCCTCTGCCCCTCATGACAGCCTGCGGAGTAGACGCTGTCATCGCTTCGTGTCACAGGTGAGCCAACCAGGGCTCAGGGGAGGTGCCCAGTGGGCACGAGGCCTCTCGCTCCGGAAGCCGCTTCCTTCTAGCAGAGTGGCTCCCCGAGCTGGGTGTCCGGGTGGGGGCCAGGGGAAGCCCCAAGGCTGCTCAGGGCCCTGCGGGGACGGGCAGGGCGCAGGCTGGCGGCATAGCGCACACCCCCTGCCCGGCAGAGCAGCACGTGAAGGCCCACCCGCCCCTGGCCCAGAGAAGCAGCTGTGTGACGTCTGCTCGCCCCGCCCGCCCCTCCACCGCCCGCCCCCCCCGCCGTGTGGCTTCTGGCCTCAGTTTCCCCTCCAAGCCCCGACGTGCCAGCTGCAGCGGCTGTCACCACCCCCCACGTCCGTCCCTTCGCCAGTGGCTCGCCCCAGCTGCCTTGGGCCGTGTCCAAGCACTAAGCTGCTTTTAGAAACCTGGGATCCCCCGGCGGGCAGCAGGGATTTAGCCAGAATGGGGCGCCATTAGGAGCAGATTACCCCCTAATTGCCTCAGTGTCAGTGCTCAGGCTGGCGGCCAGCTGCACCCCGCGGCCGGAGACCAGCTCCTGTGCCCAGGGACACGGAGGCCAGCCCGGGGCCTGGGAACAAGGCGGCTGGCTGCCTGACACAGCCCTGTCAGCGGAGGGCGGGGCGGGCAGCTGGGCCTGCTCAGGCTGCAGACGCCAGCAAGGCCAGGGCTGCTCGCTTGTCCCCAGTCTCAGCACTTGTCCTCGAGTCCTCAGCCCCCTCAGGAGGGGACGCCCAGCAAGGCTGTGTCCCCTGCAAGGTCCAAGTTCTGTGGCCTCAGGGACAAGAGGGGAATGAGAATGACCCCCCACTTGAAAGCACCGAGATGCCCGCTCTGAATGGATCACCTGTGGTCTGTCCAGGCCATGAGCTGTCTGTGATGTCAGAGAGGGCTGTCACGTTACGGCAAGACAGATGACTCGGAAACGCATGCTGCTAAGTGACAGAAGCCAGTGTGACACGGCCCCAGGGTGACTCCCAGGGTGGCACGCTGGGGAAGGCACCGCTGTGGGGACAGGAGGACATCAGTGCTTGTCAGGGGTTCGCGGGGGAGGGTGTGGGATGGGCGAGGCACAGGCGAGTTTTCCGGGCAGTGACACCACGTGTGTGACACTTCCACGGGAGAAAACGATGCTCGTCGCAACCCAGACACCTTCACAGACCAAAGCGTGAACGTTAGCGAGCACCGAGGAGGTCACTGCGCTGCACACGGAGGCGGCCACCGCACGGAGCGGGTGGGAGAGGACGCGCCAGCAAGCTGCCTGGAAACAAGCTGCGCGCAGGAGCTGCTCCCCGCGGGCACGCCAGCTGCTGCGCTGTCCCCCGGGGGCGTGCTGAGA